>JAYMTP010000750.1:0-29542 GCA_036897365.1 Geranium brycei
AATGTTGAGTTCCCATCCCGATTTCACTCTAACTCATGGCCCCTAAAACATACTCAATTGTCACATCAATATTACTTTTTATTATTTTAATATTAAAATAATCACAAATATTTTTATATTTGTTATAATTCTAATTACTTTTCAATATATTGTGTATACATAAAAATGTTCAATTAAATTATTTAATTTACGTCAAATTTTCCCAGTTTTTAAAGTTTAACCAATACAAATATTTTAATTCAACTTTTAAAATGGTAAATAATTTTTTATTCATTTCCTAGGATAAGAAATCCAAACAACCTATGTCATTTTTTCCCATTTTTAAAGTTTAACCCACACAATTATTTTATTTCTTGAAATTGGTAAAAAAAATTTTATTCATTTTCTAGGATAAGAAATCCAACCCACCAATGTCATTTTTTACGTTTTTTTAAAGTTTAAACCACACAATTATTTTATTTTATTTCTTGAAATTGGTAAATTATTTTTTTATTCTTTTTCTAAGACAAATCCAACCCACCAGTGTCATTTTTCCCATTTTTTGAAGTTTAACCAATACAGTTATTTTAATTTAAATTTTGAAATAGTAAATAATTTTTTTACTCATTTCCTAGGATAAGAAATCTAAACCACCAATGTCATTTTTCCCATTTTTTAAAGTTTAACTAACACAATTATTTTATTTTATTCCTTAAAATTGGTAAATTCTTTTTGTATTCTTATCCTAGGATAAGAAATCCAACCCACCAATGTCTTTTTTTCCATTTTTTAAAGTTTAACCAATACAATTATTTTATTTTATTTTTTGAAAGGGATGAAATCAATGAAAAACCAAATTATTTATGGGAATACATGGACCTATTGAGATCATTGGATTGATTTGCATCAACTGTTAAATTAAATATTATATTCTTGAATTAGACACACACGTTTCTGACAAAAGGGGCACAATCGTAGCTTCAACCCGCCGGTCAATAACCCCTATAAACGGATGCATATTCCTGTCTATTTAAAGCCCCAAAATTCTGGGTGAATATTAGAACATCCTGCAACTTTCTAACTAAAAATTTTCTTTGATTCTATTACTCTTTGACGAATTCATTAACAACAAGCTACCTTCTCAAACAAGATTTCACCAGCTACAACAACAAAATATCAAGGAACCATCGACACGTATGTATCACTGATTCGACATTTTCTAAATTTAATCTAGTAATCAACAATCATGATTAGAAACTTATCATATTGTATACCCTTCTAAATACAATGCTAACTTACTTTCCCAAAAAATAGATCAATGCAACAATTCTACTGATCCATATGATGCTTGAGAGGCTTATGGTAATAGTATAAAGAAACCAATATGTGAACAACATGTAATACCATTACAAGGACAAATGTTCCCAACATTGGCTGCAGGTATTGACTTCTACAACATTTATGCAAAAACTTGTGGCTTTGTTACCCGTCTGGGCACTCAAAAAAAACAAGAGGGATAGTTGTCCTAAAATACATCTTCTGTTCAAAGAAGGGCGACAAGCGTACAAGCATCCCGAATATCAAAACCTCTACCTTCAATAAAAAAGACAGCGATGCGTATCATCAAGAACAGGATGCAAAGCCATGTTATCCTTGAAACGCACACCAAATGCAAAATACATAGTATCCAAATTCAACGAAGTTCAGAATCACCCATTCTGCACTCTGGCGAGCTACCAATTTTTACATCCTAATCGACACTTAACAGGTGTTCACAAGCGATTAATTGTCAATTGTCAAAAATTCGGAGTCGGTCTTATAATGGCTCATAACATATGCAGTGCAATAGTTGGTGGGCCTGAAAATGTTGGTGCAACACTCATGGATTTCCGAAACTTCCAAAGGTCGTTAAAAATACATATAGGAGAGGGAGATGTGCAGATGGTAATCGACACCTTCACACATGCATAAGAGTCTGACCCATCATTATATTTGAATACGAAGTGATGAGTGTGACAGTCTAACATGTCTATTCTGGTCTGACGGATTATCATAACAACACTACCTTCAATATGACGATGTCGTATCTTTCGACACCACTTACGGCACAAACAAGTCCTTCATTATTTATCATCATTTACCCTACTGTATATCATATTGAAATTTTCATATTTATTCACCCAATAGACTCACATACTATATAATTTCAGCATACGTACTATACTTGGCTTTCATGAATGTGTAAACTGATGAACTACCATCATATCTTACCATTATTTAAATTTGGCAGAGGCTCATAATTTTATAACTGGAAGTATGCTCAATTTATATCTACAATTTTAATTATTAATTCTACTTTCAATCATGAATCTAGTTGCACATATTACATTTACTGATACTTTCCATAGTATTCTGCCCGTTCACGGGCATTGATAACCATGGTAGCAACATCACATTTGCAGCCACATTATTATAGAGTGAGGATATTCCGTCGTTTCTATGGTTTTTTAAATGCTTCATGAAGTGCTTCAAATCAAAGCATCCCCTATGTATAATTACCGACCAAGACCACGTTATGAAAAATGCAAATGCAATCTCACAGATATTCCCAACCTCAAACCATCGTTTGTGCACGTGGCACATTATGCAAAAACTACATGAACGGGTACACCATTCTAATCTCCAACTTCCCGTAATACATTGTCTATTTACAACATTTTCAATCTTCCTATCAATATGAGATTCAGATCACGTATTATGTTTCACCCCTCCACAATTCAACTCATATCTCCCACAAAACAATGACTTCTACACTCGTTTCAACTAGATAGTTTGGTCAGACACGCACACAACAGCCGAATTTGAAGTTGCTTGGATCGGCCTAATTGATAAATACAACCTCTATGATAATGCCTTCCTTACAAACACGTATGAGCTACAGTCTTGGTGCATTCCAGCTTATTTTAAACACATCCCTATGGGTATGCTTCTGCTTACCACCTCACGTTCGGAAAGCAAAAATAGTGTGTTCGGCATTAACACGTCAAAGATCATTACGCTTTTCGAGTTCATATGGCATTACGATTCCGTCATACGAAATCAACAACAAAAACACCTACAACTGTCACACAATATGCAACTGAAGTTAGACTAACAATGCGTGTCATATCAAAATGTGGCATTGATAGGATAAATCCTGACGAGGATGACACTATTTACCGAGTAAATGACCTACTAGGAGGTCGTCACACGGTATTCATGAATAATGTCACCAGGCATTGTCACTGCACATGCCTTCGTCTTGAGGGGTGTGGCTTAATTTGAATGCATATATTTGCATGCCTTAATATCACATGCATCAAGCGTATACCGAGGTCAATTGTTAATGAGCGTTGGTGTAGAGACCCTCCCATACTTGCATCATCTACAACGGGGAATCACCCAAGAGATAACCAAAAAAAGGGTTTGCTAATACTAGACATATGATATACTGTACAGTTTATGATTTCTAATCCTAATTTATCATACACTGGCTTTGAGAACCTCCTCCAATCTCTAAAACTTCAATCAGAAATACACTTAACCACAGATGCAGCCCCAACACAAGAAGACGATTTGAGCATGTCAAACTTAACGGGTATACCAAAGCCACTGCTGGTACGGGTGAAAATACCAAAAATGTGCAAAAATAAGGGGCGTGCTCGCAGGCTTAAAAGTGCTCGAGAAACTGCAATATCACAAGCATCATCGTCAAAACAACGCATTTGTGGATACTGCAATCAACTTGGAACTCACAACATCCGGACATGCGATTTTCGAATTCAGGACGAATTGAACAACTTTCGTCCGCAACAAAAACTTAGAAACTTATATAACCATCACCTTGTGACAGCTCTTAATGTGTATGTTTTTATTGTATTATATGCTAGAATTTCACTTCATTTCCACCAAAACCACATGAGATACCTATTTATTATTGCACGCAACTTCCTCATGCCTTTCATACTACTGCTTCTCTGTTAATTATGCTTTAGAAAATCCATTGTGATTCCTGATATTGCATCATGATATTTCACTTAATGACCATACTGCTATTAACTCGTTCATGAATTTAGAGTAAACTATCTAAGAATCTATCCATAAACGATCCTCCAACAATGATTAAATTCCACATTTCAATTTACATGAATACATTATATAACAATGTGCACATAACTACAAATCATATTTTGCACCTCCAAATAAGAGATTGAATTGATTAATTGAGCCATCAAAGTTTCAATACCAACATATAAAAAATCAATTCATCCCGCATACACATTTTAGCATTATATATTGCACTCTGACATCCACTTATTATGAGACATTACAATTCTTTAATGACACTTAACAGTTTCATGGCCGTCCAGAATAAACCACATTCTTGCATCATCCCCCAATCAAATATAGATAACTTTTCTATAACATATCATGAAACACACACTTTTCACCATTGAGCACCAATATGTATACACACCTTAATATGAAAAAGTACACTAATCCAATGACACTTTGACATCTCAAATCCAAACAATTAGTGTTTCATTCATTAAACCATCACCTCCGAATACTAAAAAAACTCAACTCGCAAATACATCAAATATTACACTTAAATTATAAACTAGACACATCCAAAAACCGAAACCAACAATTAAAATTACATAACAAAAGTTGAAACTTCATTAGATATTCATATAGATTAACATAACAAGCAAGGTCTTACTGACAACCAAAAATGATAGGAATAACCCATTAATGCCAAACGTATTACCATTTTCAGCCTTCCCTCCAGACGCATCTATGCCTTCTCCTTTACCCGACGCCCTAGTTTCGCTATCCTTTTCCTTATGGCCAATCTCCACTCCAACTTCATTTGGATTTCCTGCATGCTTAATTCCTTGCTCATCTGTCTCTAACCAACCTGGACTTGTTCGTCCTATACTTGATTGACCACAACCTGATCATCCGGTATATTAACAGCCGGTACAAGAACACGATCAACAAGGTCATGTACATTTACCTCATCTCCGACCTGCTCTCCAACCTCATCTTCATCGGTCATCCCCGATGCATGGTCGGAATAATCTTCAGGCGATATCGGCGGAGTTTCGGGATCGAAATTGTCATCATCGTTAGGGACGAAGCAGGTCTCCCAATCCCAGCCCACAGATCTGACTCTCTTCCTTGGCGAGAAACCTCTGTACCTATATGCTTTGCGCTTAGTCATGGTTCAGTGAGAGTTGATACTGCTCAGCTTCACAGTGAACTGATTCATATAAACTTGAAATATGATTGGAAGTGGGATAATCAAATCCATTTCTGAAATGAATTGACAATGTGGGCGAAGACGTGTGCGTATCTTCTGAGAATTATGCCATGACCCATGAATCAAGGGTGTCATGATGTGGATTAATAAATGTTTGGTGGCTAAATCAAAAATTAAAAAGTCTGATTTTAACCATCGTTAATGCACAATGTGTTCGAAAAAGTGAATGTAATCGCTCTAAATTACCAAAATTATTAACCATCATCTAAACAAAACCTCTTCACATAGAATTAAAAATGCCAACTAATACATTACCCCACTGATTTCAAAACAAATATCCAAACACATGTCATAAGACATTAGCTTAAAAAATTACAAACACCAAACAACCAATGAACATTAATGATTTCATTTTCAAAATAAAAACAAAAACATACAAACGATGAAAAATTTAACAATTATAACTGACACATCAGTCGCTTATAACTTAGCTTCATACTAACATCACACTTAACTTATGAAAAAATTATCAATTATAAGTGACACATCAGACCACCTACAATGAAAAGTAAGCCTCTCAACGAGAATTCAGCTTTATCTTAACATCAAAATTAACATATAACATGAAACTTACACAACAAAATGTTTGATATGAGAAAATAGACAAAACAATTGAAATATCATCTGAAGATCAAAACTAACAATCAATACCAAGCACTATACATATATAGTTAATTATCATCACAATACAAACACCTCAACTAAATGACACTGAAGAACTGTTCACATTTAATTAATTACCGACACAATACAAACCCATAAACTAAATTGAATTGAGACATGACCACTTCTATCATGACATCTATGCATTTCATTCAAAACAACCAAGTTCCTCATCTTGAACTCAAACTAAAAATATTTCATGTAACTTGCAAAGTAAGATGCTTGAAATCCACACTATACACATGTAATTACCATTAAGGGTGAGTAGAAATGTCCGGACAACCCGACCCAACCTGTGAACCCGGACCAACCTATCCCTCATAATCCCAACCCGGAGTTACCCGGGCTGAGAACGGGCACCATATAGATATCACAGGCCGGGTTGCGAACATGAAGTGGGGTGTCCGGATCAACCCATCCCAACCTGGCCTAATGGACTTAACTAACTAACTAAACACACACAACCCACACTCACACCACTCACACCACTCACTGGCCCAACCTACACTCACACACCACTCACTGACCCAGCCCAATAACTAAAATAACTAAACTCTATTGCCTATGTCCCTTATCTCTTATCTATCTATCTGACTTCTTCTAAGAGAGCGGCGAGTGCATGAGTGCAACTGAGAGCGAGAGAGGAAGCATCGCGTCAACGAACCCGCTAGCCATGCTTATTCTCTCTCTTAGTCGTACCTACCGCATTCAATGCTGAGGAGACAACCCCAAAAAACCCTCCCCCAACTTCTCTTCTCCTCTCCAATCACCGAACCCGCCATGCTCTAGTCACCTCAAAAATCAACCCGTTGGAGATAGATCCATTAAAGGAGTGTCAATAAAATGGGAGAAGTGGAGAACCATAACTCCGAGAAAGACAATTCATTTTCTATTTCTCACCTTCATTTTTTGTGTGGAAATATTTTCTAATTTTGAAAGGGTCATTTTAAGTTTTTTTAGCAAACAAGTTCGAAAAACACAATATTTTCTAATTTTGAAAGGGTCATTTTAAGTTTTTTTAGCAAACAAGTTCGAAAAACACAATTTCCATATATACTACTTTGAATGTTATTGACAATCTGTTTTTCTGATATTGAAGTGTTAATTTTGCAATATGTTTTTTATGTACATAATTTATTTTTGCAATAAGTTTTCATGTACAATATGTTTATTTTTTAATGTTATGGACAGAAGAAAAGAAAATTATAGTTTATAACTTAATTGTTACGATTTCGAAAGATAAAATTTATTAAGCAGTAGGGTTTAATTGTATTTACATGTAGCTTTATCAAGCGGTAGGGTTTTGTGTACAAGACACATTATTGTTATATATATTTACTTACACGTTATTTTCATATATGATTTCACCAATTCTCACGTATATATACTTAGATATGTCTTAAATGTTATCAGATCCATTTGTTGCACCACCCACCCTTCTTTGTATCTTATACTTTCCAACATCTGAACTGGTGCTCACCCTTTTACCGAGTACCATTTTATCAGAAGCACAAGCCAACTTCATCTGTTGGCGCTCAGTGTTAGCGTCAACGTGTAACTCTACCTACAATATCAAATACATATGTTAATATTGGATACGTCAGATTTGATCAGACAGTATACAACTTCGAATATCACATATATTAAAACATAATCTTATATGTTTTTTAATCTGGAGGACTATCTTCAAAATTTTCGTTATTATCAATTACATGACAGTTAACCATCGCATCTACTTCTTCCACTAATTTTTGTTCCCCAACATCAAAACAACCTCCCACTTCAACTCCACCTTTTGTCATTCCAAGAGCAGATACAACATCAAACTGCTTGGAATCAGTGCTCAACATAGCCTTGTTTTTCAACTTGTTAATCCAACCAAAAAAAATTCATTAGATTGTGTTCAATCACCAAAGAGTTTCTTTAAAAGATGTTTATATGTATATAAAAATTTAAATTATATCTTTTCGTTGTTGCCACTCAAAAAACTTGCCTCAAGTTTGTCATTTGGCTCGAAAATAGCACAAACAGTAAATACATCACTCCCTTTCTTCAAATTATAGTCTGTCATAATAACCTTAAAAATACGACGAAAACCACGCATTTCCAAAATTTCTGCAGGAATCCTACCTTCAGCTGGATTACTCATGTTAAACAGTTTCATAGCAGACGAATCAACTAAACGCTCTGCCACTTTGTTCATAAGTACACAAGAACAAGATCCCGTATCATCCTTGATGGTCGAATGAACCTTATACCTGTTGTGGTATCAGAAAACATAATGTTAGGCAAAAATAATTCATAACTACTGTCGCATCCCACTAGATTATTCCACTAAACCATACAGTATCAAAGGTGTTGTCAACTCAATATTGCACTTGCTATAGTTATATGACACATCCATCGGGGACACCTTCTTCATACATACTTTACACCCAAGATGGTACCAGCCATAGTTTGTGGAAATTGACTTGATAAAGCCAAGTACAGTTATCTTACGCCCCTGCAAAAACTCGAACCGTCATTAATGAAGAATAAAAAAGGACAAAAAAATTAGTTAACAAAAATTACTCGTTCCATGGTTTTCCAACCATCTGAATCAGCTAAGTCTTTCACCGACATTCTATTCTCAAACATTTTTTCCTTTATAGTAGTTTCTGGAACTTTGGTAATTTTAGTTTATGTTATACGTGGACAAATTGCTGCAAACGTCACCAACAAACTATTAACATAATCATGATTTGGATTGACGTAAATGTGTCTAGCTGTGGTTGCGGCAAAATTCAAAACGTCTGCCCAAAAAAATAATATTGCAAAAACAATTAAGCATGGCTTAACAGAGAAATCAAACTAACAGATTTCGAAATGGATTATGTAATTATTTAACAAATATTCTTTTAACATAGACATTTTAAATATAGAAGGAATTAGGCAAAGTTACCCATATATTCCCATAAACGGCAAATATATACCAAAACGGCAAATATGTACCAAAACAACACGATTTTCATAACCTTACACACGTTAAAACCAAAATTAATAAATCAACAAACCTATTCAACAACTACAATATAATAAAACAAACAACACGATTTTCACAACCATACACACGTTAAAACCAAAATTAACAAGTCAACAAACCTATTCAACAATTACAATATAATAAAACGGGAGAAAAAAAATTGCAACACCGATAGACAACGATTTTAAGTTAACGTGCTCCATATCGATTTTTCTAGAAAAGTTACATCAACATTAAATAACTCTAGTGGGTTGTTTTGTCGCCTATAACAAAAAATCCCACTTTTGTATTGTCCGGTAGACGTAGTTATAAGACTAAAAAAAAAACTGAACCCGTATTGTAAGGGGATTTAAACAACTACCGTAACTTGTTCTTATCTCTTCCACAACCGCTAAACAATCTTATGCCCATCAGTCCGATAATGATATAAATACAAGACACCTATCGTCTTATTAGTTTATTCAACAAACATTTAGGAGAGAATAGTATCCATATATAACGTACTTTACATGCAGAAAAAAACATAAAAAATTGCCCTCTACATCTTAAATTTATGCAAATAAACACAACAAGAAAGTATGGAACAAAACTAAAAATTTACCTCCTAAATAGGTGTTGCCTTGATGTTCTTAAACACCCCGCGATATACAATATTTAATATGTTTTGTTGCCACCAAACATAGAATGAACATGAACTGACCATTTATCTATTTTAACAACTACAGATTCGGTTTCGTTACACAAACATGAGCTATATTTAAATTTTTCACAAACATACAGGAGCACCAATTTTTAAACGGTTTATTGGTCAATGACAACACAAAATATTAATTTATTTAAATACTTTGTTGCGTGAACAGTCGAGCATATCTAGGCAGTTATACAACGTTACATAAACTCATTGCAGGAAGCAATTTGGTTATTTGTTTGCAACCAAGCAATGTCTATATTGCATCATTTTTTGACTCTTTATAAGCCTCATAGTTTAACTGATTATTTCTGGGTGATTTTGGTTCACTAAAAATACTTTTTATAGGAAACACAAGGTCCTAGAATTCAAAAAGTATATATAAATTTACATGCAAAACCACTACAATATTACCCAAAAACAGAAAATAAACCTAACAAACTGTTAACAGTCAAGGTTCAAAACATCCATGATAACAACATTAATATTTTCAAAATATAGGCAGCTCAAAAAACATTCCATCTAATGTTCCAAAATACAATATGTTCAAAGAGACGTTACATCCAACCATTTGTCAATTGTCTCTACACTTTCGCTTCCCTGTAGTTTTTTTTACGAAGAAACTTCATTTTTTTTTCACACACAATATTATTTTGTGGTACCTCTTTATCAACCCTTATCGCGTTGGATTCCAAGCTCATTCTCTTATAAACACAAAAAGAAAAAATTAATGAATGTATGAACAAACCAAAATTCTAAGCTATGTGCAAGGGTTGTATATGGACTTTCTTCAAACCAACATTTATAATAAATACTTACCGATACATTATTTCCAAAACACATACCTTAGTCTGTCTCCAATCTTATCATGCTTACTCAACACATACTCTACATGTAATTAAAATATCAAGAAATTAGCAAGTTTATAACAATATACACAAAATATTATTACAATAAACTTGCCACACGCTCAAATATCAGTCGAATATCTGCACACTCCATATCCAATATATCATTCTCCTCCACTATCTCCTTTGTTTTCTCTATTTCTTTCTTCTATAATAAAAAATGTAATATTTATAGCATGTAATATAGAAAAACACAACAAAAACACTTTAATTAATAGATTGTACTCATAGCACGATCCAACTCCTTTCCAAATCATCACATGATATTGCCAGGTCACAGTTCTCATTAAGATATTCTTGTTCCGAGGCCTTTGCAGCGTTAAGATGTCTTTTAGTCCCTTTGAGCTTCTCATTTAACCCAACTACTTCTTTTCTCAGCCTCTGAATATACACAAATAAGACGAACAACATTGCTATTATTATTTTGACAAAAACTGAAAAGATAATACTTATATTTGAAGAGAGACGCACCACAGCTTCAAGTTGATCTGTTGAATCCTTTTGTATTTAAAACTAATTGTAAATTTAACGCAATAAAACCATCTTTGGTCTTTAGCTCTCTCGTTTATAAAACAATTAATTGTTTATCATCAACAAATATAATTTTTCATCTATATTGTGAGTATATAGTTTTATATCCACAGTTCACATCGTGTTTTTTCAACCGCATGTTATAAAACTATTTACTCATGTATTGTGAGTATATAGTTTTATATTCTCAGTTCACAACGTGTTTTTTACGACCGCATCTCCAACCCTTTTGTGCAGACGATCGACGTTCATGACTTGATTGTCTGGTGTTGGGGGTCAATTTCACCTTCTTGATCCTGTTAATCAGTGGGATGTTTTTCTCTAGATCGCAATTAGACACCACCATGAGTGTTGGAGTGTCCCCGACTAATAAACAAAATTACATAGTTAGATGAAAATTTATGGAGACAGTATAACAAACAACAATAAAATGACGGTGGTTGCACCACAATATAATGACCATGAAAAAATTGTTGAATTCAATGAAAGAAAAATAAATGTCAATGAAACTTGACTATGACTAATGAAACATGTGACAAACTACATGAAACATGTCAACGACCGATGACACAAATTATAACGCCAATGAAAAATTTTGTATGACAATGAAACACATAATGGAGAATAGAATTTGTTACATTGCTAATGAAATAATTACACAAAGTTAAAACATTTACACATATTTTGAGATATAAAAATAAACAAAATGAAACAAAACTATATGTAATGAAACATTATTCGAACTAAATGAGGCATTTCGACCACTAATGTATATATATATATATATATATAACCGATAAAACTAATTAAAATGATAATGAAACAAGTACACGGTGTTGAAACATGTAAATCTAGTATGAGACGTCTTAAATTATCCATGAAATCAATACAATCTTAAACATAACACAGTGGACAACTTGATGAAATAATGTAAATGAAATACACCACATACATGATAAAATATGAGAAATAAAAAAACACATCGAGGTGGAACAATTTAATGACACAAACAAACATATTAAAAAGTCCATCAAGTGACAACAAAAAATACAAAAAATGCATTGATAACATCAAGCCGACTTCTATATGAGCGACATATGTACACAATAACTATTTAGAATGAACAAAACCAAGATATTGAAGTTAGATCAACACTATAACGAACATGCATTTAACAAAACAATCGATACCATCATTCACGAGTCTATATTATTCTTAAACGTTGATCAATAATATATATTTAACAAGTATAGAAACACAGAAATACAAAATATAACCTATTATCGGCGAAACCAACCTCCAGACAACATATCTACAGTGGAAAAAAACTTACCGGAAGTCAGCTTCTTGAGGATATTCGAGATCCTCTATAATTTGTGCTTTCTAGACGACATTGCTGCGAAACTTAGACTGACAACTCTCTGAAATCAGTCAGACTGGATACGAGCTCCACTGAAAACACATAGACATATCATATTCACTGAATATCGACGGTCTCCAACTGCATTAGGGTTTCCTTAACCATAGAATCATCTCAGATTGTGATCAATTAGACGATTTGGGTGATTACCGATAATTTTGTTGATTGATAGTTATCTATAGAATCTTGGGTCATTGAAACACTTAGTTGCCCTTCCGATGTGATGAAATGACGAAACATATTCAAGGAGACCAAACTATTTACATCTAAATGCCATCCGCGGTGACTCCGCATCCGAACCATACATTTGCATATTGAACCACTATGGGTTGTTCGTATATTTGCACGCCAGGGTTTGGTTTATACTCGATTATAAGCCAGAGTGGGTATACATTCATAGTCAGTTTACTAAGATACACTAAATTGTATTTCATTTTTACCATATGAAAGATTTATTTTATTTTATTACTAATTAATGTTGCACTTTTTATCATAGATTTGTCAAGGATGGAGGTTTTGGCCACGAATAAATATTAAGATCTAATTTTCTTTTATATGTATATGTAATTCTGAGTAAATGTTTTTTTATATTTTATAATGTAGGAGACTTAACAATGTAATCGTAGTTGCTCAACATTTGTAATAAAATGATAAAAATAATCTGAGATACGTATCTTTTCTGGTCATGCTGTTTTATACTCTGTCTAATTTGCAGATTTTAAAAAAAAAACTGAAAGAATTTATAAATCTAGATTTTATGGAAAATGAATGAACAAGAGAATCGAAAAACATAATTGTTTTTTGGGCTAATTGTACATGAGTACAATTCTGAATTGACCACAAACGTATACCTACCTTTCTTTTAAATAATCCATGTAACTACATCTATATTTGAGTACTATTCAAAGGGATAACTCTTTTAGATTTAATAAGTAAAAGTCTATTTTACCCCTCCTCAATATGGCTTAAGTAAACTAAATTCAAGGTAAGATAGTTACAGAAATCAGAAGGAAGAAGTTGGTAGAAAGAGATTGATAAGCAAACAAGGATTTTCGACCGTGTGAAGTGCTCCTTCCAATTTAATTTAGTTTGGTATTCGAAGTAATAAACCCAAACTCTATACTAATCTGAAGTATTTTATTTAAATTTTTTTCTTCCTTTATTGGTTGGTGCTATATGTTTTTTCTTGTGTTTTGGATAAAACATTTTTCCTCGTTTTTTTGCTTGATTCATTGTATTAATTTGTCGGTCCAATTTTCTTTTGTTATTTGTTGTTCCATTGTGCTTTTGCACGTCTTCACCCGACCCACCCGCAGACCCACAAAGATGAGACTCACAAAATTATCTCTACCCGTGGCCAATTTACGCGTCTTCTGATCCTTAACCCGCACACTTGCGGGCAGGTCCAAAAATAACCTAAGGGCATTAAGACACCCCTTACCTCCGTGATTTGAAATGGGTGTTTATTAGAGAAAAGGGGATAGTTACCTTACCCATATCGGTCTGTTTCCCAAGTTTACAGCTCTCCTTTTGACCTCCCACTTAACACAAAACAACCCAAATTCATCAACCATCAAATATTCAACTTTGAAAAATAAAATAAAAATATTTTCGATGAAACAAGCAAACCTGTCTTCCACATACAAAGAACATGATATTTATTGTATTGGTCTGCAACATTCTCCTCTGTTCAAAACTTGCACCGCACGTTCTTCACCCCAAACAAATAAAATAGTAATAAATAAAATTCAACTCCATCACTGTCATCTCTCAATCACCCATGCCAAACTCAGACACCGCACAGCTCAAAAAAAAAAGAAAATCACCCAAACAAACTTGATCTGCAATACTTTCCGGTAAGGCTTAGCCATTTAGAACCGGTTTTAATCCACTCAAAGTGGATTATACAGTATCATGGGTTCTATAGTATAGAAAACAATGAATACAGTGTGGGTATTTTGATCATGATTCAACTTCTTGTTCAAGAAAGTTACATGTCTAAGCTACTCCAATTCAGAGGAATGTACGACCATTCCAAAAGCTTGAGCTTCGAAGCTGCCACACCAGCAGACAAGAATGACTCGCCCAAGTCAACTCCACCAACGCCCAAATCCCAGAACAAATCTGAACCCACAGGCAAGGAAAGCAACTACTGGTTATATGAAGCGAGAAGGGTATGTATGAATTGGAAAGTTTTGATTGATTGGTTTTGGCGATTATGGTTGCAGATGCGAATATGATGAAGGAGAGGTTTTCAAAATTGCTGCTAGGGGAGGATATGTCAGGTGGAGGCAAGGGTGTTTCATCAGCCTTGGCACTGTCTAATGCCATCACCAATCTTGCAGGTTTCCTTCATTCATCAATATGGTTTCTTGTGAACGATAGTATGTTAAAAGTTTCTTCATGATGCAATGCAGCTTCCGTGTTTGGCGAGCACAGGTGTCTGGAGCCACTGGCGCCAGATAGAAGAACAAGATGGCGGAATGAAGTTGATTGGCTCTTATCCGTGACCGATTACATTGTTGAGTTTGCCCCTGCTCAACAAAAGACCAACAACGGAATAATCATGGAGGTAAAAAGAAAAGAAAGAAACAACTCCATCTGTCTTCGCATTCTTAAAGTTTTCTTCTTGATAGGTCATGGTGTGGAAACAGAGGAAGGATCTAATGATGAACATCCCTGCCCTCCGCAAGCTCGATATGATGCTTCTGGTAAGAGAAGAAGAATGGTTCATGTTTTGCGGGAATTATTGTTATTTATCAGTTTCATCCTGTAACTTGTAATGAGCAGGAATGTCTGGAAAGCTTCAAGGGCACGAATGAGTTCTATTATTCCGATGAGGAAGGTACAAATAGAAAAGTCAAAGTTCCCCCAAATGGTTTACCGGATATGTCAAGAAAATTTCTACAGCGCCAGAAGGATTGTGTAACTCAAGTGCTAAAAGCAGCCATGGCCATAAATGCTCAGGTTTTATCAGAAATGGAGATCCCTGAAAGCTACATCGAAACCCTTCCAAAGGTAATCCAATTCCGTTTTGTACATAAAATAAACCAAGTCCTTTTATGTTATCTATCTTCACCAGCAATCACTTTATCCTATTTTGTGTAGAATGGAAGGGCAAGCCTCGGGGACTCGGTCTACAAGAGTATAACAGTAGAGGTCTTTGATCCTGACCAATTCCTCTTTTATGACATGGACCTCTCTACGCAGCACAAGATCCTAGACCTTAAGAATAAAATTGAGGCCTCCATAGTGATTTGGAAGAGGAAAATGACTTCCAAATCTGGTTGGGGTTCAGGTGTCAGTGTGGAGAAGAGAGAGGTGTTTGAAGAGAGAGCAGAGACCATATTGCTCCTTATCAAGCTTCGCTATCCTGGAATTGCTCAGTCCTCCTTAGACATAAGTATAATTCAGTTTAACAAGGTAATTTCTTGCTTAAATACCTACTTCTATCACCACATATATTCTAGCTACTGTCTAATGATTTATTCTTGGATTTACCAGGACGTAGGGCAGGCAATTCTAGAGAGCTACTCAAGGGTACTAGGAAGCTTGGCCTACATGGTCTTGTCGTGCATTGAAGATGTTCAACTAGCTGACCGTGAAACTAAAGGCCTAGAATCTGGTGATGGGCTAGAGAGGAGTGGCAAAGTGTATAGGCTTAACTATTCTGGGGATGGTGCCATGACACTTTCAGATTTCATGGGTTGGAACTTGGATCAAGAAGATGGCTCTGCAAAGGATGATGAGCAACAGAATGACAAAGTTCCAAGTATAAGCATCAATAAAACTTCATATGTTGAGAATTTGGGTGAATTAAGAAGCCCTACAGCACGCCATTAACTTTTAGCCGGAAGGAGCAGAAAGAGTACAGGGACATGAACGGAAAGATAAATGAAACATAGGACTGGCCTCCTGAACCCGAAGAATGAGCAAAACCATACTAACGCGTTTCAAGCATTATGGATGTGCTTTTCTATTGCCCATCCATCTTTATTTCCCGATTTTTTTTATGTTAGTAACATCAAATATTTGACTTTTTAAAATTATGTATATGTACACAGACTACCAGAAAATCCCAATGAGTTTTGCTAGAGGATTCATGTAGCTTTATTCAGGAAATGGCTTGATTGTTTTTGCCTCTTTCAAAGGTAGTTTCTCTTTAGTGCAGCATATTGGGTTAATTTTTAATGACTGTTTATTATTCTATTCGAGAAGATTTTCATGCTCAATTATCCTGTGTATATGGAAATGTTCATTACCATTTCAGCAACAGAATATTGGAGCAAATTGATACCGTTTTCTTATCAGTAGTAACTTAATAACATGATGAAATAAGCATAAAAAATGAGCAAGTACCTCAAATCATCTTGAGAAACTAATATAGCACCTTAGAATAGGCATATCACGGCAGAACCAAGCTTTAATAAGAGTTTTGAATAAAAACCTTAAGCAATGCCCAATTCACAAAACAATTATCATTGGATTGTGAATGAAGTTCCCTTAAACAGGGTCTAGAGATAAATACAAACAGGGAATGTAGAAACGATGGAGGGAGTTACATACAATTTGGTGGTTGAAAATCGACAATTTGAACCAAGATTAGATCTTGCCACGCGGGCCAAGCTTGGGTGGAAGTTGTGGGCCCTTTTTGATTGGTAGAATGTCGCCTGTAGCTGTGGAACTGAAGTAAGCAAGGGTCGAGCCACCTCCCAATATCAAGAATTTGAGTAACAATCCTCTCTTGGTAAAAGGAGCTGCAAATGTCTCAAAGAACTTGCTCTGCAACAAAATTTTATTACAAAAAAGCATAAGTTGTAGAACTGACAACAACTTGGGCTAAAAGGAGCAAAACACGTGCATATAAATTAATATAAATGTGTATGTGTGTGTGTGTGTAAACAGTTCAATCACATGCCTAACTAACATGAATAGTTGGATGGTATACACCTGAATCTTCACAAATTTACTTTAGCAGAACAGTTGACAGTTCCAAATGAGCCGAGAGCAGGTCTCAATAATCACGTAAAAGCATTATAAGTAGGTTTGTCAAAGTTTCCCTTTGTGTTGTTGGTCCAACATGACGGAATGGATTAGACAAAGTTTTGCACATTACCAGTTGAAATAATACCTCTCGGTTGTGATGTATTATTCAGTCGCCAGAAGGCCACTAAATTTAGTATAGATTATATACTCGAGACTATATTGGACAACAAAACTATCATAACTGACATCTACTTAGTGGATGCATTCAATTTCAACTCCTCGTGGTGGTAAAGAACCTACTTGTACATAAGCATAGATAAGTGGCAGATCATTAAAACACTTCCTTGTACATCTAAAACCTCCAACTAAGTAGATAGTCACAAGTTGTCAATCATGATGAACTGAACACCAGAGATGCGCTCACTTCCACACGTAATAGGTTGATAGTCTTCTTTGGCATGGATTTCAACTCACTCACCCCTCTTTATTAACTTCAATTACTGCATTTGAATTATTCTAAACACCAAGCATTGCTCGTATATATATATATACACACACATTCAACCACTCACAATAGACATAACTTAGGCATATATGAATGGAAATAAAAAAAGAAGAGAAAGCAAGAAATGAACCTGAAGAGGGTTGTAAGGAGAAGGCGCGTCTGATCCGTACAGATCCCACTGACCAGTAGTGTTACCCAAATCCTCCAAATCAAAGTAGACGCTCTTCTCCCCATACTTAGCCACCACAGCACCAGTCCTGAATCACATGCCATTTCCCCCAAAATGAAGCTTAACCTAGCCAGGTCAAATTCAACAAGAAATTGAAAGGCTGTGTCAAAATTACCTGAATTTAATGGATCTAGACCTCTGGCGAGTGGGGTTGAGGTTGGGCCTGGTTCCACGAATGGAGCTTCCAGCAAGGCCCTTGATGGGGACGATCGCTGGCTGCAGAGCTGCGAAAGTGGTAAGAGAAGCCATGGCTGAATTGAATCTCGCTGCTCTCTAGCTTTGCTACTGACTGTGACTCTCTTCTCTGATTCTTGTTTCGGTTTTTCAGTTGGCAATTTTTCTATTAATCTTTTACGCGGATCTGGGTTTCACACGTGATAAAATTGGATTTGATCCATTAAGGAGGTGCCACGTCAGTGGGAAGCTGAATAAGCCTATTCATTTTATGATCTTCACTTGGTTGCGGAGATTCTGTAAAATTCAATGAATCTGAGCAGTCTGATGCATATGTTATTTGGGCATGGTTTAAGACTGCTATGTTCAGATTTTTATTTTAAAAAGTTATACCTAATTCCTAGAGCTGTTCACAAAAATCCACCCAATCGAATCCGGATTTTTTCAAATAAAATGGAAATAATTAAGTTATTTTAAAATTTAGACTACTGTTTCACATATTTATAAAAATAAGTTCTTGGTCTCACATTTTGCCAAGTGTCGATCTCTATAGACTTTCACCGTTTCACACCACTGTTTGCTACAGTTGATGTTATGTTCTCATTGTACATCCATGTCTGCTACAGTAGAATTTCAATTTATCTTTTATAAAAAAAATTACCCTCTTCTATTTTTCACACGCCTCCCCTATTGAGCTAAGAATTCTTTACTGTCTACAATTGTTGTTTTATATTTTAGTACTTTAATTAAGGTCAGCTTTAATTTTCTTTTACTTTCGTTTTGATGCAAATCAAACACAACCTCAATCTTACCATGCCTAGGAATGCCAACGGGGCGGGTTTGACATTCTCCATTAAAAACAAATCGAAGATTCCCCGTTTCTAACGAGGACGTAAATTTCCCATAAAGTTCGGAGATTTCCCGTTTTTCGTTTCCAACCTGAAAAAATAAACATATTTATCTTTTAATAAAATTTGTATTAAAAATTATTATTTTAATAAAAATATATACTTCAAATATTAATTTTTCATTAAACATGAATTATAAAATTTTATTTCAATAAATATGCATTTTATTTTAAGATTTTTAATTTTTTTAAAAATATTTGTAATATATCGGGACGGAGCGGGGATACCTCACCCCGTCCCTGTTCCCATCCGGATTCGAGAATTCTACATCCCGTTTCTGTTCGGATTCGGATTCGGGGAATATTGTCATTCCTAAACACGCCCCAAACAACTAAGCGAGTACATCTTGATGTAATGCATTTTTTATATGTTTGTCGTACAATGGATTAGATTCAGAATCAGTTTAATTTTTTTTAATTCTTTGCTACTGATGCGACTCGAACCCACACCTTGAAATCTTCCCTGCCATACGTCAATAAAATCGAACTATGCATTGATCAATGTTATTGTAAGAGTTGGTAATTGCATTAAATTACAAATTGATGAATGTTTTGTACAATTTCTCAATTTTTAGTTTAAGTTATTAAAATATTTTATCTAAAAATATATATGAAATGTGTAGTTAAATTTATTTTAAAAATGAGAACAAAACTAATTTAATTATGCCTAAATAATAAGTAGAATCCACTGTAGCGAACAGTGGTGTAAAATTATATTATCAGAGAGATCGACAAGTGGCAGAAGGTATGCACCCAAAACCTATTTTTGTAAATATGTGAAATAGTAATCTAAAATTTTAAATAATCTAATTTTTTACATTTTTTTGAAAAAACCCCCCATCGAATCCGCTCAGTTAAATCACCCGAACCGAACCAAGTGGATTTCAAAACGCCCCGTAGTGGGTTGGGGTTCAAGCCCCTTTGTGGTAACACACAACCTATCGGTGTGGTATGCAGATCGTGTTCAGCTCAACCGCAATAGAACTCCATCACATCACTCTCTATTTACATACACCCAAGGGAGGATCCAGTGCACCCGACCCGAAAATTTGATATGCTCCTACTTGAATTAAAATATATACAATAGCTATATAACATAACCATAAAAGATATAAAGCACGGTGGTAAGTGATATTTTATCCAAGATGTCATGAGTTTCAAGGATGAACTACACTACAAACGTTAGAACACTTTTTCCCTGTCAGAGGAAATAGCCTAACGGTTGAGATCAAACGGCTATAATCAACACAATTATGAAGAAAATCGAAACAAGGGCAATGTAATCATTCAAGTGCTGATCATGCTAATCGTCTCCTACAATCATGGAGCACTGATTCGACGGCGACGTTTATAAGTCAAATAGAATCGAACGTTTTTAAATCACACAAAAGTCAAAACTAAGAAAACAATGGATTCATCAGGAAATTCAACAACGAATGAAGGTGAGTTCATGTATTCCACATATCTCATTCTGAAAACAAAATATCAGTAATCTGGAACTGAATTTCATTGTCTTGTTGCAGGTCTCATCGATCCACAACTCGAGATAATAGATTCAATCCAGGAATCAGGTAAATGAAATCGGTTAGGAGATACTGTTTATTAGAGAAATAATACATAATCTTTACTGGGATCAAATAGTATGTAATTGAAATTTAAGTATTGCAGGTGAAACAAGTAGATGGTTAGTTGACACAAATGGTGGCTATCTACCAACATGTTCGATCAATATAAAGCTAGCGTTAGGGATGCAATTCGATACTTTGGATTCAGGTACCGAGCACTACAAGAACTATGGGCGTTACTGCGGTTTCATGACTCGCCTTGGTACACAAAAATCATCAAGGACAGTAGTAACTTTGAAATATGTTACGTGTGCAAGAGGGGAGGGTGGAGCTATCAAATAGATCTGATGATCATGACGAGGATTTCAGGTAGTATACAAAAAGGCGATGGATCACCACTGACACAAGGGGTCATGTAATGATTTCACTCAAGTTTTCAAGTTATGGTAAGTATGTGATTGTGAAATTTGTGGAAGCACATAACCATCTGTTCTATAGCGCAGAGCATTTCCAAGAGTTTCGTGGGAACATATCCCTAAATGACACTCAGAGGCAATTTATAATGTACTATCAAAAGACCAATTTAAGCGTAACCTCAACTTACAATGTCTGCAGTACCGATAATATGGGAGCCACTGTGGTTGATTTCCGAAACTGCCAGCAAGAGTTAAAAGTGTACCTGGCTAAGACAAATGTGCAAGTGGTCATTAACGAGTTCATTACTGATCAAACTTCGGACCCGGACTTTTATTACGAGTATGATCACGATGAAGATGATTGTCTTACTCGTTTGTTCTGGACAGATGGATTGTCCAGATTGAATTACGCAAAATGGGGAGATAGCATATCATTCGGCTCCACCTACGGGACAAACAGGTATACACAAAAACTCAATTAAACTGGACATGTGTTACTATGAACTAAAATTAGATTACCATGTGCCCAATAATGTTCATTATGAGACTTTGTTTGTTGTTGACACCAAAAATATTTTGTGATGAAACAAAATTATATGGGGATAAGACATTCTGGGTATCTGTACTTTGTTTCTGATAAAACAATTTTCATGATGAAACATTTTGCAATATGTAATGAATCAATAATACTTCGGGGATGTCATTGCATCCAATACTAATGAAACATTCTTGTTGTGAATCACTAAATGAAATAATTGTATCATTAGTCAAGTAGCTAAAAATTTTGCTTATGCGAGTAATTATTTAAATTTTTGAACAGTATCTATGTCAGGTACTCCATGGTATTCTGTCCAATTATTGGAGTTGACAACCACGATCAGTGTGTTACCTTCGAAGCCGCGTTGATATCGAATGAATACATCCCATCTTTCATTTGGTTTTTCCGTAGTGTTACGCGGGTAATGAAGGACAAGAAACCACTCTGAATAATCACTGATCAGGATGCCACAATGAAGAACACTATCGGGCAGGTGTTCAAAACATCGTTTTTGCATGTGGCATATCATGAAAAAACTGTCTAATAGGGTAAGTTCGTAATCACCAATTATGTATTGTTGCATTACATATTTAACCACCTTACATGTTCATTCTCATCATAATGAACTTCTTTGAATCGCAGGTTCGCAATACAGTATCATTCACCAGCCCATTCCACACTCGTCTAAATTCAATAGTATGGTCTGACAAAATTGACCCAACTGATTTCGAGCAACAGTGGACCACCATTGCTGATGAATACTGACTGCAGAACAATGACTTAATGTCAACACTGTATGACATACGAGCTTCATGAATACCAGCTTATTTCAAAGACTTGCTCTGAGAATGCTCATGCGAACTACATCACGATCGGAGATTCAGAACAGTACATTTGGTTTCAATACAAGTAAGCTGTTAACTCTAAAGGAATTTATGTGTCGTTTTAACAGTGTAATAAATTCACAACGCATGCAGCATTCTTAGTACTCCACCGCCGCTAGGCCAACCATGAAAATCATCTTCGATCTAGAGATCGATGCATGAAACGTATTCACAAGGCCATTGTTCAACAAGGTAAGAATCGACATAGTAGAGGGCATTTTCTCTTGCGGTGTCCTGGACATCGATAGAGAGGGTAACATAGCAACATACACGCTTCGTAGCACATCACATGTTGACGCCACCGTCATTATGCACGAAAATACAGTAAATTGTTATTGCAAATGCAGGAGGCTTGAAGAAAAGGGACTAATTTTTGTTCACGTCTTCTCTGTGCTGAATGCGGCACAAATTACTTGCATACCACGCTCAATGGTGAATGAAAGATGGTGTCGTGACGCACCTGACACTTGTACACTGTCTAATGTGTTATGTATGCAAGAAAAGGATATGAAAATAAAGAACCTGTTATGCATTGAAATCTGGTCAACTGTGCAATCAATCATAAGCAGCAGCAACAACAAGAATGACAATCTGGAGAGCCTTCTAGTCGTACTCAACAAACACCGTGCAACGAAAGATTGGAATACAAGGGCGTCCACTTCAACCCAAAGGAAGACCGTCGAGCAGCTGACGGGTATACCAAAACCTCCCACTGTTAATGCATACATACCAATTGTGTGCAAACATAAATGATCGAGAAGGAGACTGCAAAGTGAACATGAAAAGGCAATAAACACACAGCAAGGGAAGGCATTCAGGAAATGTGGTTACTGCAAGGTAGCGGATAGCAACACAACAAGGCATTGCGAGAAGAAGAAGCTGGACAAGGCAGGTAGGGCATGAATCATTTTTTTTACATTTACCTTATAATTATGCACTACATGGCATTTTAGTTTGGCTTCCCAATTTGGGATTTATGAATAAATTAGTTTGGCAATAATTCAATGAAATTTGGTTTTCCTAATTATGACTGGTTTATATATTTTTTTTATCTTTTCATTAGACATAGTTAAAAAGTAATATGGATTTACAGAATAAACATTTTAATTTTAAGATTTTTTGGGTTAATGATTTTTGGTATTCCAATGTCTCTCATAATTGGTTATTATAAGACGAAGAGAGCATGGAACCATCTGGCTACTCACCCCCACGAGTAACTGCTTTATTATAAATTGCATCTCACATAATGGGGTAAAGCACAACCTAATAGGTTTTCTTCACATCTCGATACAACATGGGTCCAAAACGAAGCATCTCCCCTTCTTTTCCAGACCATTGCAGAAGGTTGAGGGTTCGACCTCAAGCGGTGGCCATGCACCAAAACCAGCCTCCTCGTTCTTCAACTGGTCTAAGTATGGGGACCCAGATGAGGACGAGTACGATCACCATCCATCACGAGTTTAGGATCTTCAAGTTCGAGTGATGCCGAGACAGATACATCGACGTAGAAAACAGAGACGGAAGATCCAGATGATTCCAACAGAGAAGACTGGTATCCCCCTGGTCTATGGTCTCTAGAGAGCGAGTCCAAAATGTCAGATAGTAGTTTAAAGGACTCGCCCGGGCATTCAGAGGAATCCGATGAGGACGGAAGTGATGATGACTGCGGTGATGGTGGTGTGGTGCAAGTAGAAGAAATCGGTGACCGTGGCTACATGCGTGACGCCAAAAATTAGTTTTTGAAATGTGTTTTTTTATTTATTTCAATTATGTGTTCTTTGCAAAAAAAAAAAATCAGTTAATGAATATTCTAATTGAAGGTGTCATTCTATTTGTGCATCAAAATTTATAAACACGTGTTGCCCTTTTAGAATTTGTGTTGCAAAGTTCGTATTTGTGTTGCAAAGTTCGCCCTTTTAGTGTCAATATATCATTCGCATTGTGTCATTCGAACAACGTATCATTGGACAAAATTATGTCGTCATCTACTATAATGTCAACAGAAAATCAAGTGTCATCAAAAAATCAAGTGTCATCATAGGATAAAGTGTCATCCACAAGCTAATTCATTGAGATGATATTTGAACAAAAAACACTAATGAAACATTTAGGATAGAGATGTTTCATCTGGGAACAATATCAATTTTCCTAAAAAAGTGTCATGCTCCATCACAAAGACACTACATATACTTAATGTAAAATATGGTAGTATAATAGTGTCATCTACTGAATAAAGTGTCAACTGATGTAATGAAAACCAATATGTTTGGATAAATGCAAACCGAACATACTTCATTCATTCAAAAACAAACCAAACAGTTAAAGTGTCACAAAAGCCAAAATGCATAATGTATGAAGCAAAAACCAACCTAATAATGAAAAAAACGATACTAAAACAGTATTTGACATGATAAAATAACATAGCACGACGTTGCTAGTCATTCTGGTGACAATCCTTGATCTTGAAAACAACACCGTTTTTTCCATGGTAATCAATTGCAGTCTCATACACAGCATCCCAGGCAAGATTGTGTGGCCACGCCAGGATCTTGAAGAGTATTTGTACACGGATTATATATATTTGGGCTACCTATCTATATCATTTTTTTAAAAAGGTCACACACTAGCATAATAGATTAAAAATGAAATGCAAAACCAAAGGTAGTTGAGCACACACTGTATAGCATCGAAACTCGACTTTCCACTGAGAGATTTGCATGTAATTATCTGTATGCCACATCGCGAAAACACCAGAGTTAATAGCATTGAGGGTGCTTGACCATTGCAGTTTCACCAATGTGATGGTAGTTTTCAGCATTTCCCGTGTGGTATGTAAATCAAAGTCTGTAATAATCGAGCATATGTTTCGTTGCTTAAACATTACAACATATAGGAATTTAGATGATATGATTATGCAATGAGAAAAAAACAAACAAATAATGGAACGTAATTTGTCTTACAATGTTCTCTAGTAGGATGCCATATCTGGTCCCATCATCCTCCTTGGTTATGTGTGATCAAACAGCTCTATAACGTGGCTCTTGAAATCAAAACACATGACGAAAAACAACTTACCAACTTTGCTAGCAACAGTGATCTACGAAAATGAAACGAATGTATTCAATATATGATTGAAAAGGGCAGTAAGAAAAAACTCGTCGCGAACTAATATTGTACTAACCAAATTAGATTTGGGGACTGAAACGGGGGATCTATCAAGTTATTTCTTCACGGCCTCCTTGAAGTCTTTCATACCCTGTCTGACTACTAGATGTTCATGATCGAGAAAACTCTGAAAAATAATAATTTCATTACTAAGATGTAATTACAAATTTAGGCATGACGAATTATCAATAGTAGATAGTTGTAAGACATACAGTTGCATTGCATCCAATTAAACATCCTGCAAGACCATCTAGATCACGTAGTTGTTCGACATCGTTCAAGAATCTCACCCACACATCTACAACCTTGGCAGCAACATCAGTGTCATGGTTAAGTGTCTAGACATCTTTGAGCTGCAAGGAAAGTTGGCCCATGTCCTCCAGAAATACATAGGAACTTGGTGGGACACTGCGGAAATCTAGTTAATTTAGTATTGACCATACAGAAATAATATCTAATTAAATATAGCGCATAAACGTTACTTGAGAGGAGTCTCGATGATGTCCATTATACACTGGAAAAACTTCGCCTCGTGAGACTTCAGATCCTTCTGGATGTTGGTTCTCCGTTTCGCGTATGGGGATAAAAGAACACGAGGCAACTGAGAAACACGTGTAGACTTACCACGAGCGACTACTTTATCCTCAGTTTCTTCATCCTCACCATCATCTGAATCAGACTCCTTCATGAACTCATCTGCGAGATCTCTAGGAAGAATGGGGTTGATTAGATTATGTAGAATGGTTGATATGTCATACATTGGTTTCTGTGGAGCACATATCAGGTGCACCATTAGATGTCCCAATGTCGTTGACGCCAATTTCAAATGACGGGTCTTCAGGTACAACATTGTTGTTCACGCCCACATTAATCCTGTAATATAATTCACTATAGTATTCTTTTTTCAAACTATTCCATATCTTATCATATGCCTCTATAATCAGGGGTTTGACCAGTACAGGTCATCAAGTGGACTGCCATTGCTCAACTCTGCCTGCTTCTCGATTGCTGGTGTACCATCTTCATCTCCATTCACTCTAAAACAGGAGACTGTCATGGAAACAAAGTTGCTGAGCTCCAACAAATTAGTCCATATATTCTTCTTCAGCGTATGAATCTGCCGGAAAATTTCCAACAACAAAAAATTAAACTGGGAAAATAAAAAAAAAGTATTCGCTAAATATTTGGGATACACAATTACTGTGCTACCCACACGATACTATGTAACACTACTAATATCAACAACATAATATAATAATGACATAATATTTGACCTTGGTACGAACAAGCATTGGACTATCATACGATATTTGTGGAATCTCTGCATCTTCCTCTATTTGATCAAACACTTCAGCTTGAGGGATGGGAACCCTATCAAGAACCAGGAAGCCTCAGCCAAAAGATCGATTTTCCTCTTCTTTTGCTACAGACTCCTAAATTATGGCATCCGTCCATCCTGTAAGCATGGGGAAAACACGTAAAACAACGTACCGCTAGAATTCAACTTGGTCGAGATAGGGCAGCTACATATGCAATATTCACAGTCAGTACGTGTCCAAATAACATTTGATCAATAAAAATTAGCAATACTATTACGTCTAACACTAAAACTACCAAAAATAGAGATAAAACTATTGACGATTACCAGAAGGAACGTTAGAGGATCATAGTACCAGCTCTTCTCCATACCCGGCCTTACTTGCCATTCATACTTGTTGAGAATGATACTCTCAATAATGTGATTGCACCAATTAAATTCAGCCACTCGATCAGTGTCCTCGATTACTTCCCAGAATTTTTGATTAGCAAACATACTAGTCCCAAACTCGATCATTACTGTGGAAAACATTACCAGAAAGTTCTGCCTGAACATCACACCGCTATATGCTTGCTCTCTCATTTTCCTATAAATTATCTTGGGCACAATGAAAGATGTCGTAGCCCCGTATTGTGCCCGCCAAGCAAGAAGCCCGGGATACTGTGAGCTTGGCCCTTTCCCAGGTATTTCCAGAGGTTCACGAGGGATTCTCAGGGTGCATTGAACGTCCAGTTCAGTAACCCTTAGCTGCTAACCTTTGGGTAACATGATCGACATGCTTGCAAGATCGAAGTTATCCACCAGCCAGTAGCCAATTGTCTTGGGGATTTTACTAATCCTTAAGTTCAACATGTACCCAAATCTCATCGCACTTGGGTTGTCCCTCTGGGCCTTTTTCATCTTCTTCATCACCTTGTACAAACCATTGGGAGACGAGCTTGTATGTATCTTGAGCAAATGAGGGGCACCGACATTTGCATTGCATAAACAGGAATTGCATTTGGGGCAACATGTAGGGGTGGTGGTTGTACATTTTGAAGAATTGTTACGGGTGTTCCCTGAGGCATGCCAACACCATTCAAACGAGGGATCGTGTTTCTCTTAGGAGTTCTTGACACAGATAAAGGATCGCAATAATACATCGTATGTACGCAGCAGAATTAGAACATGCAATTTTAGTCTGATCTTATGTATTTGATCTACGAAAATTAAGTAAACCGTACCATACGTGTCGATTCGCAAGTTGACTTAGTTTCAAAAAATTTGAAACCTTTTGTGTATCTCTTGATCTCAAACACGTAAGGAGTGAGAGCTTCTTTTTCCTTTTACTTGTATTGTACACACACTGAACACAATGGGAGAAATATTAGTCTGGACTTGAGCCCAAATCTCATTTGGGCACCTACGTATCTCGTTTCCACGAGGATCAAAGTTCGCGTAGTTCGCTTCGTACCCAAAACTCCTTTTGAAAATGACATGTACCCAAAACTCCTTTTGAGAACGACTTGTACCCAAAACTCTTTTTGAGAACAAACCAAAACTCATTTTGGACTTTATATAATATAAATAAAAACATAACATGTTGTATCATATTGAAACGATTTCGATAAACTCTATTGTGTCAAAACAATATTTAAATCAGTTATAATATATAATAAACGATCTTATCGTTTATTTATCACCGTGCACTAACAACGTCACAATATGATTATATTCGGGAAGCATCACAAACTTATCACACATATATAGAGATACAAGCATCGAATGCTAATAACCACCAAAACAGATATTTACCGAAACAAATATTATCTATATAGATGAAGAAGCCTGCATATATGCATATATGCATATTGATATAACCACCGTACCATATATATATATATATATATGAAGCATGCATATATAAATATATTAGAACCATCAAATCGTATATATATTTATATATGAACATGCAATTAGGTAGGTAAGCATCTCTCACCAACCAATATCTTTTTCTGTTCATGTTCTTCATGTCTCTATTGGCACTTGCTGTGACCATCCACTCCCCATGGATATAAGAGCAGAAGCTTCCACCATTTCTCATTGTGATCGGCATCCGTGGCTCTCTGGAGAACTCTTTCTCCTTTTTGTGTGGCGGCTCTGATATGCCACACAAAATATATGTCTAATAGCTCTATTAGGTTAGGATTAGCATATATATATAGGGAAGCATTCGGCTGAGAACCAAGGGCCACGTTAGAACCTGAGAACATATTACAGCCACATGATGAAGCTTGATC
>JAYMTP010000751.1:0-29521 GCA_036897365.1 Geranium brycei
GACCCGATCCTGGGTATAAGGGGTTGGGAAAGATTCAACATGAGAGAGGACATGAAGGATATGGTGGATCAAATTGAGGCTTGGAGGTATCGGGAGTATGAATTAAAAAAGGAAATCGCTGAGGAGAAACAATTTCAAGCCAAATTACTAATCGATATTCAAGTTGAAATGGAGAGGCTGAACCAGCAGCTCCAAGTTTGGGCTCAGAAGTGGGCGATGGAAGATGAGAAACGGAAAGAACAAGCTGCTATTGATGAGGAGAAACAGCGAAAAGAAGCGGAACATTAAGCTGAAATTTTAGCAGCCCAAATGAAGCAACATCAGCTGGAAACTCGTGAAAGAGAAGCGATGTTAACAATGGAGGAAATCCTATACTCCGTCCAGAACTTGTTTGTAGCCCAACCTTACAACAACGGTAACGAGAGGTTCTTCGAAGGCTCAGAAACATTGTTTGAAGAAGTAGTAGCTCCGGAGGCAAAACGGGTGTTAGACAAGTCCCAGATGCTTAGCCTGGAGGTGGGAGAGTCTAATTTTTGAGTTTGGGAGTACGTCTATGGTGGAGCAGAATCTTGAAGAAGTTTCAAAAAATGAGTTGCAATTTGTTGTCATGAAAGCGCACGTTGGAGTTGAAGATGACGATGTTGGGGTTTTGGAGATATTAGGTAACGTGACATCCTTAATGGAGCCAATATATTATGTTGCAAAGATCCCTCATATGTCGATTGGCATGGCACATAAAGACTTGGGATCTTCTATTACGGAAACAATTTCTGGGTATGGAATAGGTTTTGTTACAATTGTATCCCGTGAACACCATGAAAATGGTGAGTGGAATGGTGACATATATGCAGTGAGCATGCTTGGGCAACAGGGTGTAAATGGGAATTTGATGGCAAGATTGGTCGTTCTAAGCATAGCTGATATTAAGAGGGCAACAATTATGGGGGTTACAAATGAAAATGCTTTGCACTTACAAACAAAGGGGGCTACGGCCTCTAATGTGGGCTGCTTCGTTTATGATGAGCCCTGGCTAAATAGAATGGTGGAGATTAACGGTACAACGAGAAGAAGAAAGAATTGTTTGAAATTGTTTGAGAAATGCTTGAAGGAAAATATGGAAATTATCAATGTGATGGTGACTAAAGAGAAGAAGGTCAATGGCGCTTGCAATCGGTTTGAGGAAATGCACCAAGATACAGAAACTCCCAATCGGAAGATTATATTAGAGGTCGGATTCTCTGGTTCAAGCAACCTGTCACACAAGCTGTCCGACCAGAAGATTGTGGGCACAATTGAGGTATTTTCCCTACACCTTGGCAATTATTTTCAAATTCTTGTTAAACAACACTACGCGAGGATGAAATGGCCAACTTGTGAGGGCATTATGTTGAACATGCTGCAAATGTTTTGGGTTGGGTGGAAGGACAACAAACTAGTGAACAACCAATACTGGTGTTTACAAAACGGGCAGAGGAGGGCTCAAGCCATGTGTTCTACATTGAGCTCGAAAGAAAAGAGTTCTATAAGTGTTCTTGTGTTTCTATTATGGTGTTCTGAAGACAGTAAAAAAATTAATGGGGAACGTCGTTTTAAAGCAATGAATTTATTGTTACAAAGGATATGGAACCCGGGGATAGCAATTATTCAAGTGCTGGAATCAAGGCAGGGTTATCAAAGCTGCAACCTTGAGGTCAAGGTTGGATTCAAAGAGGGAGAGAAATTTATTTAGGATGTCTCGGCCATAAAAGTAGCATGAAGGAATCTCAGCAATTGGGAAATGAGTTGGAAAAAGACATAAAACCAGTAGAGCTAGTTGGTTTGGTGGCAACTCTAGATAGCATTTCAAGGAGCAAGATTATACAAGCTCTTATTAAAAACATTAGAGCTACAAGGAGTACCCACATAGAGGACTCTACTTTTATTGTTCTACCGCAAGGGAATCAACAAAGGCTTGTTGGGTATGAAGAGTTTGATCCAGGTGTTGAAGATGACTTTAAAATAAAGAAGTGTGTTTTCTGGAGTACAACCACCTTGCCTAGGAGGACTCGTCCAATTCGGATGTTGGTGCTTACCAGGTTATTGCCTAAGAAGATGCTTGCCAAGTACCATAACGAGCTTGGAGAAAATATTGCCGGACATGAATCCATTCGACAAGCAGGCCAAATAGCAGAGGACAAGTGGTCGATTGCAATCATTAAGGCGAACAGAACCAAGCAGCAACTTGTGGAGAGGCATAGATCCACTAAAGAAGATGGGATTGTCCAGGAGGTGTTGACAAAATGCGAGAAAATATTGGAGAATGATTACAACTCCATTAGTCAGTATCGGTATTATCAAAGAGACTTCGGGTCGTTAACGGGGCAACATCTCAAACCGCTTATGGCTGAGTCGAACCCCGAATTAAAGATCATGGTTATAAGGTACTTTTTGATCTTAAATCAATTCTATTCTTTTAGCTCGGGGAAATCTAAAGTGAACCTCCAGATAGAGAACTCTAAGATCTTATTGTCTCCAAAAACGAGTTCCTATATGTGCTCCTCATAAAAAATGTGCAGTCATTATTATGATTGGGTTCTAAAAGTGTTAAAGGGTAAACAATTGCGGTGCTTTATGGCTGGTGCTGAATGTGAGCTAAGCATGGCATGGCTAGAGAACTGGGTCGCTGTTGGCGAAAAACACAAGGGCTCGAAGCTAGCGCAGGGAGTTGAGTTCAATCAATTGACAAAGTGGACTCTTGAGCTTTATGGTATATTAATCATTGTTGTCATGGCAAAGAGAAGTTGGGAAGGTGAGCTAAATGTGGGCAGGAACCCAACCGTCAGGTACTTGAAACTTTTCACTGCACTGGATCCTTTGTTGATGAATTACAAATCTCGTAAGCGACTTAAAGAGATGGCTAAGGAACACTTTTGGAGCATTATTGAAGAGCCCATTGTTCTGGATATTGCTAAAGTTGTAGGGTCATTACAGCTTGTTATTTTGCTAATGAATCGGTGGAGTTCTTACAATTGGGTAGATGGTGACTCCATCGGTGTGGGTTTTCTTGCCACGAAGATGCGTGAGGAACAACTTGAAGGCTTAATTTTTGAAGGTCAGCGTGATGACTTCATGTTTGGGAAATGGCTTCAAAATACAAGCTTGAGGTCAAGCTTTTCTAAGGAGGGTGGTTTGTCAGGACATCAAAGGAAAGTTGAAATTGAAGAGGAGCAGTGGAGTGGCGACGTTGTTTTGGGAAATTTAAACCCACACCGAAGCGATGCCGTTTTGGTTAAAGATGCAGCTGCTGGAACACATGTGCGATGCACGTGCCTCCTTCCTCAACAACGTGCAGGTCGAGCTGGAGTGATCCCAAATGAGAACGTTGCAGTGCTGAGCTGCTACTGGCAGAGAGAGAGACGATCGTGCTGCCCGATCGTGCTATAAATAGCAAGCGATGTTCATTAGGGTTTTCATCTTGAATGTTGTAGGAACCTTTCGTGTATTCGGCCTCTTCGAGGTTAGGGCTCATCTCTCTGGTCTTCGATTCAGAGATTTGGGCGTTCTTATCAATTTGGGGTCAAGTTTTGCCTTTTATCAATATAATCGGTTCGGTTTATCTATTGTGATTTTAATTTTAATTTTTGGAGTCCTAACAGAACAAAGATGCATCAACGACTATCAATTCCATGTTCAGCTACAAAACCGTGCTTCGATAGACACTAACGCAATCTGGTTTCTCAGCAACCAAACAAACCCTAACGAAATAGAGAAATAGAGAGAGAGTACAGATTAGAGAACGAACCTGTGAAGAAATTGATCTGATGGCGATGAAGATTGATTTGGTCTAGGGTTTCTGATTTGGGCGAAAACCAAACGACTATGAGACTCACTGTCAATCGCGAATAAAAAAGGAAGGGATTGGGGAATTTTTATTTTTAAATATATAAATAAATAAATAATGCCTCTCAAAAAAGCGATTAAGAAACTATCTTAACTGGATTAGAATAACTAATTCTATTTTTTTCAAAAACAAAAAAACTTTATTAACAGCGATTGACATCAAGCCGAACTGTATCAGCAAACAACGGCGGGACAAACACATCACCATAATTCTAATTTTTCTAATCTAAGACAAATTTAGCTAACTCATGTGTTGTCGAGTTACAAATTTTAGGAACGAAATTAATCAAAATCCGTGAAGCTAAACTACCCATAGTACTTCTACAATCATCCAAAATACCCCCAATTGGTTAAGCGATCTCTTACCCGAAATATCCTTCACTACCCTAAGACAATCGGTCTCCACCACTACTTGGCTCCAATGGTTACGCTTGATCCAGCACAGAGCTTTCCTGACGCCCACGACCTCCATCTCAACTAGCTGGAGAATTCCCGCGAATCGTCTGCAAAATGCTGCTTTCACTCTCCCTTGTCCACACTCTCCTTATCGAGCCCACTCCCCCGTCAACATTTATTTTTAAAGTCCCCTGAGCTGGAGCCGCCTACTTAGGCTGAGTTTGTCTGACCTGCAAATTGTCCTCGGTGTGGGCTGAGTTCACTTCCGTCCACAATTTTCTACACGATTTTGTTATGCCCACTACCTTCGATGGAAGAAAAGGCTCGTCTTTCTAAATACTTACGTTTCTTCCTCCCCAAATTGCCCACAAGAACATTGCGAATATCTCCGCCTCATTCTTCATCTCGCACCCCGATTCCCAGTCCATCACATTTGAGCTAGCTCCCATCCGGTTTTTGATGCCTCCCGCAACCTGGTCCTCCCATATATTTGTCACCTTTGAACATTTAAAAAAATATGTGATATAGTCTCCTCTTCTTGCGAGTATAACGGGCACAAACCATCCGTAATTACCCCTCTGTCATAGAGGCTCGTTTTTGCCGGCATCAAATTGACTAGAACTCTCCAAAAACACACCCTAACCTTAAGTAAGATTTTCAGTTTCCACACCCTCCTCCACAAGTTATTAATCTGTGTCGGGTCCCATCTTCCCGAGAAGCGAACTAAGAGCCTATATGCACTTCGGACCGTGTAGCTCCCTGAAGAACTCTCTCCCCAGTACCACCCATCTTTTCTAGCTGAAATCGATGGGCTCGGCGAAAAAAAATTCTCACATACCTGAATCTTAAACATCGACTGGACTTTTAGCACATCCCAGGCCCGACAATCCGTCCTGAACAGATCAGCTACTCAGACCTCCCGGAGAGCTTGCTCCTCAATCGGTTTCACATAGGATTGGTCACCTGGCAACCAAAGATTGCCTACCACTGAGAAGTTGTCTGGCAGTCTCCAGTTGAGCCTCCAGAAATTCTATTCTTTTATTTCATGTCTAAATTCATATTTTAAACATTTAAATAATGCGTTTTACAAAAGTAACAGTTTAAATCTCATGGATAAAAAACTACTAATTTATCAGATAATTAATCTCTAAAGTAATTTTTTTTCTTTGTTTAGTTACATTATGATGTATGAATTTATAGTTTCTGTCTACTTTAATTTATTTAAATATTTAATAAACTGAAAATTATATTTTTAGTCTCGTGTATATTTTTAGTTCATCCAATAACATTCTTGAATCTTGGTTTACATTACAAACCTAAACACTCCTCATATGATACATGCCAAATAAAAATAATTAAATCAAAATAAATTGAAATTAAAAATAACATTTTCTATAGATTAAGACATGTTATAGCATTTTTTAAGGAACTAAACTCCAAAATTATTAATCATCAGTCATCACAATTCACATCATAAATAGGAGTATGAGACATGTAATAACATTACACTACAACTCACAAAAAGCCTTAAAATCCCTGCAACTCACAAGCAGCTTCTGCAACATCATACACAAACATGGTATCATTATTTAGTCAGTCCTGAATTGTCTGGTTTTGACTTCCCCAACCTGGAAAAAAACTACAGCAGTTCATCTAACAAGGTCTTGAAGTCAAAATTTTCAACCTTTGACCTCACTGTGGAGAGGTTCTTGTTGAATTCATAGGATTCCAGCTCAATCTGAGTCAACCTAGCTTCAGTTTCAGCAATTCTTGCCTTGACATTGGCCACCTCCTTCTCTTTCACAGCAAGATCCTCCATTTGAGCCTCTAGATCCTTCTTCGCCGACGCCTTTGCAGCTTCGATGGCCTGCTGCAGAACGATGGGCTCGATGATCTCGACGATCTCGCTCAGTACCCGTCGCAGCCAGGTGACGCTGATCTGCGCGGACTCCACGTCTTTGAGGATCGCCAGCATTTCCCTGAGCTTGGCCTTGGTCAGCTTGATGATCGGCGTGGTCCGCAGCGCCTGGACGCCAAAGCACACGCCCGCCAGGGAGTATGCGCGCAGGGCGAGCGACTCCAGGTGACAGCTGGCGACTATGTCCCCGTGCTTGTCGAAGATCGCCTGCAGGGTTGAGCCGACGCTTGCCTTCACGTGGTATTTTCCGACCCAGACTCGGGAGTCGTAGTCGGAGATCATGGATATCACGTCTTCCTCGTCGGAGTCTTCCAGGTCTCGGGGAATGGCGGATAGCTTGAAGCCGGTTTCTGATGGGATTTGATGCTTTCTGTTCTGTTCGGGTTTATCTGCCCTCGGAATATCCTTTGAACGATCATTTCCGTTGGATTTCAAATTATCGTTTGGGGGGTTCCTGGGAGAATCAGGCTGCAAGAGGATAGCAAGATATGAAAGCGGAACAGTAACTCAACTAATCCTTAATTTTCGAGAAAAAAATCAAACACAGACACTTATTTTGGAACAGACTCAGTATGAAAAAGAGAGAGAGAGAGCGCGCGAACCGTAATGGCATCTTCAACACAAATCTCGCTGGAGTATGGAAATACAGATAGAAGCTCGGTTTTCCTAGACTCCGCCTTTTTCTTGGAACTCAGTTGAGGCGATGGGTCATCGTTGGCTAAGAAACCCTCCATAGGAGCAGAGACGCTGTGAGGCACTTGTCGGGGCTTTGGCTGAGTTTTCGATTCCTTGATTCTCCTATCGAAGCTTCTAGGAGCGCTCAGCAGGATAGGGCCTGAAATAAAATAAGAAAAGATTTGCTAACAATACAAGCGTAACTATTAACTAGAAAGTGAACCTCTCAATGCAGATTCTTCAGATTAAAATACCGAGCTTTTCTAACATAGGATCTTTCATATTGTTCTAATAAAGATTTTCATTTGTGTAAAAAAATTTATAATTGAATTTTCATTTTGGCGTAAGCTTTAGCCATTGTAGCCGATTACTAATCTCTCGTTAATCTAGAAAAGACGGTTCCTCGTTGTAGAATCTACAATTTACCAATTTACTAAAGATTGACAGCTAGTGTGTAAATTCTGTGCCTATAATCCGATATTTTACTTTTATAATTTTTTACGGAAGTAAAAAGTGATGTGCAAAATAACTGGTTGCTAGGTAAAATATGCTCAAATGGAGTATGCGATCAATCAATTGTGATCCCAAATGCTTTACTTTGAAATCCAAAGAACAAACCAATTCTAGCTACGGCAGAAATAGGCGATACAATTTTGAATTTACTTCAACTAACAAATTGAGCCGAACACATCCTTGAGAAAAGCGCAACAGAATATAGAAAATTTAGTAGCTTTGTACCTGAGTTCTTTTTACCCTTGCGTCCTGCCGCTTCAGCGATTTTTGGGGTGCAATATTGACCACATTCGTGATAGGGATTAGATGCATTAGGGCAATCAGGGTGCACTCTTATCGTCTCAGCCATTTCGTCCCGGGGTTGCCTATATATGGATGGTTAAGTAAATTCAAAATCTCATTAGTACAAGCCAATCAAGAAACAAATGGGAGTGAAAAATGAGTTAAAGGACACATGGAGAAGGTTAAATAGTAGGAGGAAAGTTAGAGGTATTGACAAATTAGAAACAACCATTTTGACATTTCAATCAAGTTTTTTTATCAACTATATATAAAAACTCCAATTGACTCCCAAAGCAAAGTCTAGATTCTAAATCATTCTGACCAAAATGATACCTAACTCGTAAAGATTGAAATGAAAGCCAATTTCAACTTCATCTTCCAATAAGCTACCAACCTTAAACTGAAACTGATGCAGAAATGCTATGGAGATTGCTTCAAGACTTCTTCAACATCAAATATTTGACCAGAAGACATACTTTTTCCACAACCCATTTTCTACTATTTACTGAAGATTTCTTAAGCCACCAATCAATTGTTTCAAGTACTCACTCATGCCCAGAAACTCGAGCAACATCCACGAAACAAATAGTTCCACCAATCCATTCACTACTCTTTTCCAACATTTTCTCATCAACCAAACGGAACGGAGGGTACTATACCACCTATCAATTACTCAAATACTCACTCATACTAGTAAACTCAAGCAACAGCTCATTTCCTACTATTTTCCAAGGTTTTCTAAGCAATCAAACAGATGGTACCACCAATCAATCACTCAAATACCCACTCATACCCAGAAACTCAAGCAACAGCCCATCTCCTACTATTTCCCCATGTTTTCTAGGCAACCAAACAAAGGGTACCATATTATACAGACACCAACCAATTACAGGTACACGCATGCACCATCCCAAGAACACAGATTTCCCCCAACCCATTTCCCTCTATTTTCCCCAACTTTCTCAGCAACCAAACAGCGGTACCGCCATATGCACCACTCAACCCATCGCTTTTCCCTCGTTTTCTCAGACACCAAACAGAAAACAACCCCAACACTCCCTCACAACCCAACCCAGAAACTCAATCAACAAACCCAGCAAAAAATTCCAACTATCAAACAAACAAAACCCAAATCAGAACTATTTGGCACTGTTAATCAGATTAAATAAGCAAAAAAATAAAAAATAAAAATACCTGAAAACGAGTTGATAGTCAATCTCTGTCGATTCTAGAGCTCCAGAGATCGGGAAAAAAAAGAGTCAAAAACAAAATATTTTATTAGGCTCTGCCCAGAAAATCTGACGACCGCATGTAAACGATTTGATGTTTTTAATTTGGTATATACTTCGACCAGATTCTAATATTATTGTTGGTGCAAATTGACACAATTTGGCCTTCTTTAACGCTTTTTGTAACGGTCAAAATTGGACTTTCGCCCCAAAAATTAGACCCAGAAAGCGAAAGCTTTCTCAATTTCAGCCAATTACATTTTTCTCCCATGACGTAGTGATTGCGTCATATATTGTATTATTGTGTAATGAAATTTATATTATTAATATCATGGCTCCTAATAAAAAATATATGTTATCTAATTTCCTAATATTTTATGTTCCACGTTTTGTAAAGAGCATATAAGAATGAAAATGATATGTATCTGGACAAATTGGACTGGCGAATTTTTATTCTTACAAAAAATTGCAAAAAAGTTAGCTTTTTTTACAAATTGTGTATTTTTATCAAAAAAATAACAAAAATACCCTTGAAAGCAATAAAATTTAAATTTAAAAAGTATATATTTTCAACTCGAGTTCGTCGATTTTTTTATTCTCTCGCACGTTATTGTTGTTTTTCTGTGAGACTTGAGACTTAGAAGAGATCAAACTAAAGATAAAAACTGATGAGTTTGAGTAAAAAGCATTTAAAAAAAAATAAATTTAAGGATATTTTCTTACATTTTGAAAAAAATAAAGATAAGTTAATTTTTTTGCAAAATTTGAATGGTTATACATTTTTTTGCAATTTTTATGTATATTTTATTTGTTAGGCATAGCTTGTTGGTCCATGCACGATGCATAACCCATGCTTAGCCTCATGTCCAAAATGTTAGCTACGAAATTACCTAATTAAACGGTGGCGACCAAAATGTGTTGTTCATGCTTTGTTAGGTTTAGCCTAAGTTTTTGCTATAACAAATAGAACATTTATATATGAACATCTAAGTCGGTTTTGGAGATATATAAAATAAGTGTTTTAAAGAACTCTGCCCTTGTTTGATATATTCTCAATTAATTTTCTATTAGTTCATGGTTAATTCTTAATCAGTTCTTCAATTCAATTAATTTTCGGTATGTCCCTTTAATATACCCTCTCGACCTGACTAGCGCCTAACGTTTTTTAAAATGTTGTATAAAATATAATGAGTGTCATATTTATTGATGTTAATCTTAATCATATACGTGAAATAAATCAGGCAGTGTATTAAGGGCCGTGTCTCAAAATCATGTATTGTAAATTTGTAATATTTGTGACCAACTATTATTTTTAAATAAGTGGATGAAATGATTATTGAGGAACTCCAATGGAACCTCAACTATTTGCAATTGCTAATTAATGATGTGTTAGTCAATTCATAGATTTTAGCCCCACACTAATGCTTACCCATCTCTAGACCAAATGTACTTGGAACTTGGACAATATTGTTCTAGAAACCATACAATTTGGTCTTGTGCTATTAATGTTATTTGTTTAGCCGTTAATTTTGAGAAAGAGAAAAGTATAATATATTAATATACATCCACATGTAATTTTGGACTGATCAATTATTGATTAGAAACAAATCGAATTAGATGGTAAATTGAGAAATAATTATACGTGAGAGATTTTTACAGCATTGACTATGTTTCGTAAAATAATTAAAAAAAATTACAAATATTAACTCTTAAGTATCGGTCACAAGCACATAATTATCTTTTCTTTAAAACTCGACCCTGCAAAATAATACAGAATGATGATAAATATGAGATAGAGACAGATGAAGGAGGCTTCCAAGCCGGGGGGGCCATTAAAACCTCTCAAGTTCAATAAAATTTATCATAATTACAAAATAATGATCTATAATATATCTAAATCACCCATTAAATAATTTGAATTATAGTTTGACCCCTCTAAGATGAAACTAAAATATCATTTACTTCTTTCACTCTTACCTAACAACTGAACTTTAAGAAAGTGAATGTTTACACAACAATCTTTATTTATCATATCATTTTAAGGAAATTAACAATAGCTCAAAACATGGAGAGGTTTAGATGATTTCTACCACCAAAGTCCAAAGTAATTTCTGTTGGTTCCAACAGTAATACCCTTAAAACAAAATTTAGGAATAATACCTAAGTCTCCAAGAATAAAAACCTGAACTTTAAAAGAAAAAACAAATTAAAAAATTGGTCTCTAGCAGAGTGAGTTCAACAAAAAATATTATATTACATCACGTTGTAGATTAGACATCTTATAAATAGACAGAACGATTTAAATTGAGTGTGTTTAAAGAAATTTTCGTATTTAAACAAAAATAATAACTAATTGTCTATCTCATTTAGGGGTGTTTATGGGCGGGTCAACGGCCCACAAGGGTGGGAGTCAGGGAAAGGAAGGCCCGTCACCCACCCAAAAGTGCTATGAGACCCGCGCGGGTCTGCGGTTGGGTCGGGTGAAGACCCGCACAACCAAAAAATCAGACGAAGATGGCATGAAATCGAAAGAGTTAAAAGAAGGAGACTGTCTTCATCAGAAGAGAGGCGTTGAGAGATGTTGGAGATGAATGAGATGGATAGAATGATAGGGTCTGGGTGTAAATGAGTGTGTGAAGTGGACGACCACGATTAAGTCAACTGAATAAATTCAACGGTTGTGATGCGACCACATTTAGGGAAAGGGAAAAGTTTTATTCAACAAATATATCTCCATAGAATGATATATCATAGTTTTGGGCTCTCTTAATTATTGTTTAGTGCATGTGGGAGTTTTATCTGTTACTTAATCATCATCTCACATTTAATTCCAATTTTTTATTGACAACATTAAAAATAAGAATATAAATATATTTTAGTTAATCAGATAAGTATATAACTGGCAAAATTGGCAATTTCAATATATACTATTTATAAAAAATACATGTGAACATAACATGTGAATATATAGCATTATAGCTAATGCCCCATTGCAAATTACAATTTGTTTTCGGCAATTTTTGCGCCAATTAAAAAATGCAGCCTGAACTTTTGTAAGAGAGCAACTCAACCACGTTTGAGACCGGACGACGCCGTATCTTGTTTAAATATACAAAATAAAAATGATAGCAAATTAAAACATCTTTTCACAGCAAGCATGCTCAAACCCGCAACCTCCATAAGAGGAATGTTTGGACAAATTGGTTATTTACCTATATTAAACCGAAACAAATAGTAATATTTAGAAAATAATACAAAATATTTCTTTTTTAGTTGAAATAATAGTTTTAGCTTTTAAAAAAAATTAATTTTCGGGTTATTCTTATCATCTTAATTTAATGGATCATTTTTAGGCGTGTAATTACCATATTACCCCTGTGATAGAAACATTAGCCCAAAACACGCCAAAAAGTAAAAACTGTAAAAAGTGAGAACATCGTAGCATGTGATGGCAATAAAGTAATTACACAATCAAACAAATTTAAAGCATATTCAACCATTCCCAAAACGGAAAACCATGTGATCAGAGCAGATCCCAATTGAAATGACCATTATATCCCTGTGATCAAGACTATAGAAGTAGATACATCTAAAAAATAACTAGATATCTCATCACCCTCCTCTAACAAACAAAAGACACTTGAAAATTTCGGGTTAACGAGTGTTTGAACATTCTTACTTAAAAATATATAATTATGTACATATATGCGTTTAGAATGCAATTGGCATTTTTTTTTTGTGTTCCAAGCGTTGTTCTAAAAAGTACTAGGAGCTACTCGGCGAAGAGGGGAGACTAATTGAAAATTAGTCTACAATTAATTAAAAAATAAATCGGATTCATTGATCAATCGGGAATTAACGAATGATTAATTGAGGATTGGTCGAAAATTAATCAGACAAGTCGAGAATTTTTAGAACACTGAACTTTCAAGTTTGTCTGATTTTTAATTTTTTTATCAGCTGATGTTGTGTGTCTTAATTGTGTTCACTATCTTATTTTTTGTTTCTGCATTTCTTTATGCAACTTAATTTTGTTTATGGTTTTTTGTTTTTGCAGGGAACTCAGTTCGGAAAATGAAGGTGGGGGAGTAAATAAAATTGTAATTATTGTGGGTATTTTATAGAAACAAAAGGTAGTTCGATCCACGATTTAATTCAATTATTAAGTAATTATTAGGGGCGGGCACTTTGGACTCAGAATCGGAGACCGAACCGTAATCGAATCGGAATCGAAACCAAAGAACTGAGAACCGCGGATAACGGTTCCGGTTCTGGTACTAAAAATGAAGAAACTATAAATTTTCGGTTCGGTTCTGGTTCTTAAAATATAGAACCGGCAGGTACCCGGAACCGGAGCGGTTCGCTAAACAATTATCGAACTACCATCAATTTATATGAAGAATAGATATAGAGTACGTGAACCGGAGAATGAACCGAGAAAGATATATTACTTATATTTTATTATTATTTTACCGACAAATTTTATAATTCGATTGAGTTTAATCATTAAGTCTTAATTTTTTTGTTAAAAACTTTAATAATTATAAATTTATAAATTTCATGTTTTGCCTAAAAATCGGATTAAAATCGTCTAATTTGTACCTTAAACCACATTATTAACAAAAATAAAGAGTCATCGGTTCTAGCAGGCATAATCGAGGAACCAAACCGGAAAAATGGGTCTAGAACAAGAACCGACCCATTATAAAATGGTTCGGTTCCGATTCTCGATTTTGAGAACCAGAAACTTTGGTCCGGTCTTATTCTTGACCAGTTCGGTCTGATTTTGGACCCATGCCCACTTATTATGATATATATTATAGTTCAGTGTTGTATAAAAATTTGAACTTTTTTTTATCTTTTGATGTTCAATGCAGACAAAAAACTAAACGCGTACCAAAAACAAATTATATGAAATAATTAAGTAAAAATAAGATTCAATTATTTAATTAAGTGATTGAAAATTCGTCATAAATATAATCATTATATCGATTATATAACCGATTTAAATTACTCTATTACTCCCGAATTTAATTCCTTAAAGTTGACAACCTACTAATTTAATGCAATTAAACTCTTAACCAAACAATTTAAGTAACAGACCATTAACGGCCCTATAGATTCTTGTGTTGCAGACAAGATTTAGCTCAGGCCATCATTTTTTCCAGAAATTACATGTCCCCACAGATACGTTTGTGTCAGAAAATAATTATCCTTAGTACTGTGTAAATATGTGATAAAATGTTCGGTAATGTCACGTGAAAAAAAAAATCGGAGTCAAACATGATGACACCGACTGACGTAGTCAACACACTAGTATATGATAGGCAGGTAATTATATTTTGTTAGTTAAGTTGACTTTATTACACGACATTTATGTTTATTTGTGAAAATTAAAAAAACTCTCGTTACGATATTTCAGTTTTACAGAAAATCTCTGTCTAAATTTTTCGTTCATTTTATATTTTTTTACATCGTTAGTGTAATTATATTCATGTAGACAAAAATTTTGAAATATTTTCATAATTCTAAAAATACTTTTACCATACAATCAAAATATGAATTATCTACCATCATAAATTAGCTTAGTGGTTTAGAATATAAATATAAATTCGTTGAACTCATGTACAAGGTTCGAATCTCAGCGTGGTACCCAGAAATATATCATGCTTATATGCAGTTGGTTCTGTTTAACGGCAGTTGTGATGCTATTATTATATATGTGTTTGTTCGTATTTTCTACTTATTAGTAGTTGACAACGGAGTCTAATGACTTGATGATTAAAAAAAAGAATTATCTTATATAAAAATAAAATATGATGGTTTGACAATTTTTTAATATGTTGATATATTTATAGTTTTAAGTATATAAATGTAAAAACTATTTAGATTTAATTTTTAATTTTTACTTTATATAAGATAATTCATATTTTGATTACATATGTATATTATCTTTATTATTCTGATTGTGCAAAAAAATATATTTTTACATTGAGACTCTATGCAAAAGTACAATAATATACATAATTTTTTTGTAATTTTACATATTAAGTTGTGAGGGTGCTTTTGAGACTATGAAAATATTTCAAAATTTTTGTCTATTTTAACATAATTATACTGACAATGCAAAAAAATAGAATTTTTGCAACAAAAACAACTGACCAAAACTGCAAAACTGAAATGACACGACGAAAGTTTTTGTAATTTTCCCTATTTATTTTTGCAAAAAAGTTTACATTTTGGACCGGCCATGTGGGTTTCGGAAATTGGATTGGGCTTTCGGGCCCAATTGTCGAGTTTGACCTCAGGAGGCAACGCCTCCAGATCAAGACACGTGTCGGAACCAAGTGGACGGTCATTTTGGTCGCCAATAATGATATTCGGATAAGAGCGAAACAGTGAGTTACAGTTGGTGATTGGTCTCACGGACACGTTTCGAAACACGATTCCGGTTGCAGCGAAACTAAGTGGTTTCGGGAGACACAGGATCATTTCTCTGTATAGCTTTCATTGACTCTCTCTCTCTCCTTTCTCCTTCATACCAAAGTGGTGTGGGTCCATGGCTGGACCTCTGCTTTGCTGGCTCCAAGCTCTCCATTGTTGGTCTTTTATGGGGCTTGTCTGCTGAGGAATAGAGAGAGAGAGAGTTTTGTTTTGAGCTTGCCCAATCTTCTTCACATGGACTCTTTTTGAAAAGCCCCCATTCACTTCCCTTCTTCATCATCATCGTTGCCCACTAGAGGATAGACGAAAACAACAAGAACCCACCTCAGTATTTTTCTGGGTTGATTCGATTTGGATCCACAGATCTGGTTTTTTGGCCACACCCATAAGAGCTTTTTTTGCTCTTTACAGATCTGCCTGCTCAGCTGCTGTGGAACAGTGTGCTTGGGAATCGGCCAGATTCGAGGTGAGTTTCTGTGTTCTGTGTTTTTTTTAGATTTGGGTTTTTGTGTAACTGTGTTGTCTGGGAATTAGTAGCTTGAATTGAGCTGATTGGTGTTTCTTTTGGGGTTGATTGTTGAATGTGAAAGTTGGACCTTCTGGGTTTTCTGAATAGCTGACCTGAGAAAAAGTTGAGGAAACTTGGGTTTGACTGGTTCATTCATGTTCAACCCAAAACCCCTTTTGTGTGCTGATGTTGAACACTTAAACCCATATGGGTTTCAGATTGTAGGACCTGAGTTGGGCCTTTTTGGGATCAATTCCTTAATGGAACAGAAAAGGCGGCTCCTTTTGTTATTTATTTGATCTGTTAGTTTCTGATTTGTTGCAACTGTTTAATTTATGCTTGTGCTGCTGCTAATTTTGTTGTAGTGATTGCTTATTGTGCTGTGGAGTAGAGAAAGGTGATTTAAGGAATTGATGTTGGAGGAGCTGTGGGGGTCAAAGTTGGTTTGCCATGGTCTTCGTTAGATGTGTAGACTTTTCGGGGTTGTTTTGGTGAGATGAGGGATGTTATCTGGGTTGATGAACTTTTTGAAGGCCTGTTTTCGGCCAAGGTCAGATCGGTATGTTCACACGGGTTCAGAAACTGGAGGTCGCCAAGACGGGCTCTTGTGGTACAAAGACAGCGGGCAGCATGTTAATGGTGAATTCTCTATGGCGGTAGTTCAGGCTAATAATTTACTCGAGGATCAGAGCCAGCTTGAATCAGGTAGTTTGAGTTTGAATGACTCCGGCCCTTATGGTACCTTTGTTGGTGTCTATGATGGCCATGGGGGCCCCGAGACTTCACGCTATGTCAATCAGCACCTCTTTCCTCATCTCAAGAGTGAGTTACATCTGCTTTAATGTAATTGTAAACCTTAATATTTTGATACTTGCATTTGCCATGTTCATTCTGGACCCTGGAAGGAGAATTGAATCGGAAACACACAGGTGGCTTTGTGGAATGAAGGCACAGTTAGTTACAGCGAATGTCGTTGGTACATTCAAATGTTTTTGGCTTACACAATTAAGATATAGTTTTAGTTAGCAAACAATAATATATTATTCATTTCTTGTTAAGTTCATATTCAAACTGTCATCATGAAATGACGCATCACAATAGCAAATTTCAATAGTCCATGTTCGCTTAATGATTTGGTTCTTGTCGATAACTTGTTTTTGCTGTAGTGGAAGATCCACGTGTACTGCTGTTTGATTTTATTGTTGTTTTCAGGGTTTACTTCAGAGCAACAGACCATGTCAGCAGATGTGATACGGAAGGCATTCCAAGCAACAGAAGAAGGTTTCATCTCTCTTGTTTCTAAACAGTGGCCTATGAATCCACAACTTGCAGCAGTCGGATCGTGCTGTTTGGCTGGTGTTGTCTGTGGTGGGACCCTCTACATCGCCAACCTCGGCGATTCACGTGCTGTCTTGGGTAGAGTTGTGAAGGCAACAGGGGAGGTTTTGCCCATTCAGTTATCAACTGAGCACAATGCGAGTATAGAGTCTATAAGACAGGAGTTGCATTCTATGCACCCAGAAGACCCTCACATAGTAGTGTTAAAGCACAATGTGTGGCGTGTAAAAGGAATCATACAGGTACTTATTTTGTTTTTATATTCCTGTTTTTCAGTCTTATGACTCGTTGAAACTATAAATTTTGTAATGGCTATGTATTTTTCTCTACTTTTTTTCTAAAAGTTTTTTGCTACTCTTCGGATCATTACTAGTATAAGAGTACCAAGGCCTTCATATGGTGCTAAACATCCCCGATGCCAAAGACTGGTTATATACCTTGCCATGGACCTAGATTTAAGCTAAAAACTCCCCACACAAAACTTATCACTTTCAGAAGTGATTTACTTGGTGATTGCTCATCTTTGAATGAAAGAGCTTTAAATGTTGCTTCTTTGTTGTATCTAAATCTTTAGAACAGTCTTGAAATTGCTATTACCACCGGTTTAGAAGATTAGAACCCAGTACACGGGTTTTGCTCGCAAAATGCTTTTGTGAATGTATTTGCCAGCTGCCCTTGCGCTGAAATATAATTGATTTCTATTAACATATTATTTCACAAAATATTTCCTCACTTTAGGATGAGGAGTTCTGGACACACCACATGAACGTGTCACTTCATCCATTTATGGCGTCTCATATTTGCAAAGATCTTAAGACTTGCAATATTTTTCATATATTTTTATTCTCGTTCTTTTTCCGTTTTACCAACAAACTGCATGTGTTAGTTCAAGCGAGAATTTTATGGGGGTCGTAAAATTAGAATTCCTCATTTGTTTGGTTTTCAAATGATCAATAAATTTGTTTATCTAAGGATCTGGAATCTTAGTTTTTCTTGTATATTAGAAGGGTTCATTAGCATCTTTCTTTCCATGTGTATTATTTGATTCACAGAATTTTCTGTATTGCAGATATCTAAGTGTATTGGTGATGTGTATCTAAAAAAACCTGAGTTCAACAGGGAACCTTTGTATGCTAAGTTCCGTTTACGCGAGCCTTTCACGAAATCGATTTTGAGTTCAGACCCATCAATCACGGTACACCAACTGCAAATTCACGACCAATTCGTAATATTTGCATCTGACGGGCTTTGGGAGCACCTTACCAACAAGGAAGCAGTTGATATAGTTGAAAGTCATCCACGCAGCGTACGATGCATATTGCACTAATATTCTTAGTTTTATAATTTATAGTATATAATATTGTCTTCTGATCCCTTCTATGACTGTTTATGCTAGAAATTGTGGCTGCCTAGTTCACTACTTACAAGCTTGCCCTTATGAATACGTATTTACGTCAACTACCCTTTCTCCGAAAATAAGTGTCTTACTTCCTTAGGCTAGGTATTCGGGGGGGAAAATCCGGCTTCGATAAACTAGGCGTTTGAAAATAAGTGTCCACTTTTGTTTTTGAGAAAGTGAATTATACGTGGACTGTCAATAATATCCTTGTATAAGTTAGCTATTAGCAGTGTTCTAAAAATTCTCAATTAGTCCCCGATTAATCTGATTGATTCTTGATTAGTCCCGGAGACCCTATCCACCCGACTAGGGTCTAACGTTTTTAGAACACCGGTTATTAGTACATGACTATCCTTACAAGCATGGTGGGAAAGTCCAATACTTTGTTTTGTCAAAATCAAATCTGACCCTTATTATGGAAAAAAGAGTATTTTGAACAGTCTTGTTTACTAAGAAATTGAAATCCTATTTTCAAACCTAATCTTCTCATGCAGGGAAGCGCAAGGCGGCTAGTGAAAACAGCTCTGCAAGAAGCGGCAAAGAAGAGAGAAGTGAGGTACTCGGACCTGAAGAAGATTGACCGTGGTGTCCGCCGCCATTTCCACGACGACATCACGGTGGTAGTTATGTTTCTTGACTCTAATCTCACGAGCAGAGCTAGTTCGGTCAAGTTCCCTACCCTTTCAGTGAAAGGAGGCGGAATCAGCCTCCCTCCCAACGCTCTGGCCCCTTGTACTACGCCCACAGAAGCCGCGAGTACCTAAACAACTCGTGTTATAGTTCTCTCTTGTATTATCCTCGTGTGTGAATACCAGGTACTTCCTAGACGTGATAAGAGGAGCGAGCTTTCGATTCTTTAATGTACACTATCGTTTTAACTCGGAAAACTAATACTTGCATTTAGCTTCTGTGCCAAAAGAAAAAAAAACAAAGACTGCCCGAGAAGAGACATTCAAGGTGACAGTTATTATAGTTATCCCCTCGGGTCATTTTTTAAAATCTTTTTTTTCTTCTTTTTCTGTTGACTCATTAGGCTCTGTAAATTCTATGGCATGGCCATTAAGCTTATGTTCTTGCTTGATTTCTCCTTTAAATTGAGTTTAACATAAGAAAAGGTTACAAGTAGAATAATTTTAGCAGGTTGGTTTTTGGAGCAGGATGTGATGAGGAATAGGCATTTCCCAGGTAATGTAAGGAGCTTTTCATGTTCATGCACTGTCAACAGAGTAAATTTGTGATAAAATTACTAGAAATATTTTTTTTACATGAATTGAAAGCATGTTACATGGATATATTTTTTTCCATTCCATGCGATCGATTATCAAGTTCTTGATAATCTAACTAAGTTCTTACGAGTAATTTTTGCTCATGTCAAATTTGGGATATACGTACAATATCACTTGATGGTCAGCACTAGAAGTGCTCATAGTTTGGCGTTGAACTGATTTAAAATCAAACCGAGCTTGGTTTCAAGAAATTAAAACTAGAATTGAAATGGTGAAATTTAGTTCGGTTGATCAATTTTATTTGAACTGTTTTTCTTGTATTTTCCACTCTTTAGATTATCTTCATTTATTTCATGCCGCCTCAATAATTTTAATCCCAATTCATAGGGATAAATCAACTTAAATGAGTTGTATTGTATCCAAATCAATTGGTTTTAGTTTAGTTTGTTTTTTTACCAATAGTTATTACAAATCGGAATTGAACCAATTTGAAATTGATTTTAACTATAACCGAACTGTTTCGGGTTTATTCGGTTCAATTTTTCATGAATCAGTTTGAGTCAGCTTGATCGGTTCGGATATTTTCTGAACAACCCTAATCAAGAGGAAAACAGCACAAACAAGTTAGGTATTTAGATTTTTTTTGGTTTAGTATGTAGTTAGAGGGAGGGCATGTCATGAAATGCATGCAACAGTGGAAAGCTGAAGATCCACCATTACTTCAAGTTCAGCATTCATTAGCTTCTCTGCATTTCATGGTTGTGCTTTTATGGTCAGTCTTGGGAGGGAAGAGGAATTAGGGGTTTTGAAGGAATCTTTTAGAGAGAGAGAGAGATGAGAGTTTCTCTCTCTTCAATTCAGTAACCCATAAAACCCTTGTGTGTTGTGTCATGGTTTGTGGGTTCCATTCCATTGCAAACCTCTCTGATTAGTATATATGTTTATGGGACAGCCCTAGCCTTAGACTTAGGGCTCTATTTACAATGCCATTATGGGTTCATTCCAAGGGAAATAAACAAGTACACTAATTAGTAATTAACTATTAAAATACAAAAGACATTACTCACTATATGCCCCCAAAACCAGTTGCTCTAAATTCTGAATCTAAGGTTCCATGGTCAAAGAGTATCAAATCAAGTAATGAAATAAAATAGTAAAAAATGGATTATATTATTTTAATTTTATAAAAAGTTTTGACCATCTAGTAATGAAATAAAATAATAACAAATGGGTTTGTATTATTTTAATACTGTAAAAATTAATTGTACATTTTTATGTCCTTGAGCGGATACCGTAACGATTTGAGCCTCACGCTATTAATGGAAATGTATGAGTTTTAAATCTCGTTGTGTACAGAGTCCTATATACGTTAACTTATCAATTACATTTTGCAAAAAATACAAATTTGTCTAGAAATAATAAAAATTCCTTTAAAGTTAAATTTATATAATTCTAAATTTAAAAGTGTTGTTTTCAGATTGAACTCGTCGATTTATTCTCATCTCGCACACTGATGTTTGTTTTTATGACTTTAAATTTAGATGGGTTTGGAGTAAAAAAAAATTAACAAGTTCATGTTTAAAAATATTTATTTATATTAAAGACTTTTCATTATTTTTAATAAAATATAAACCTTTTGCAAGAAAATATTAAGTTAATAATTATTAAAAAAACAGACTTCAATTTTGGGGGAGTTTCCCTTCTTCCTGATTTTTAGCGGCGGTTGAGTGTGATGATAGTCACTTTGCTTTATAAAGCTGAGTTCTCTAAAAAAAATGTCAAAAATTATTTCATACAAAACCATAAATGCATAATCATTTTTTAGAAAATTAGAAAGACCATATTTTGCAATTTACCCAAACAACAAATCCACATGTTCTTAGGGGACAATTATACTCATCAGAGGGGAGTTATAAGGTTGTTATTAACAGCTTAGTCCTAAACAACATTATAAATACTAAATATAAAAACCATATCTTAAAAGGAGGGAAGGCCAATGGGAGAAGTGGAAGTGGCACCACCAAGGCAAAGGACAAGACAAGACTCTTCTCAGCCTTTTCTCTGCTCTTTTTCTGTGGCATTGCCAATGGCTTTGAGTTGTGTCTCTCCCTCTCTCTCTCTCTCTACAGCTTTTACCACTTATTTACACTTCTTGCCACCAATTCTTGGTTTGACTCCTCTTTTTCCTCACTGTTCCTCTGCACATCCACTTCTATGATGTTATATTATACTAAATGATATTATATGCAATCTCTCTTAGATTTTTAGCAGAAACAAAACCAGAACTTAGTTTTTATTTATTTTGATTTTCTAGAGAGATTATAGATTCATAGGTTGCTACTATTGTGACTTGTACCAGTTCAAAATTGCCAAACACAAGATTACACATTCTCTCTCTCCTTTCTCGAGCCCCTTACCCTCTCCTCTGCTATCTCTCACTCTAGAGCTCTATCTTCTCTCTCATCAAGAACCATCAACTCCTAAAATCTGATTTCACCACTGCAAAATAGAGCTAACTTTGGTTCAATGCTAGCAAAAATGTCTCCTTTTCAGCTCTAAGTAGCAGTTGAGTGTCTGGTTCACTTTGATCAGGTATGGGCTCTTCTTCTCCTCCTTCTCCAACACCAGCAGCTCCATTGTTTTTAGCAGAAATAAGGTTTTTTTACAACTGGGTTGGTCTTAAAAACTCCATGCCTCCCCAAAACCACTTCACAAACTGAACCCACCTTTTTATTCACCAAAAAGAAAAAGACCCATCTTCTCATTTTTCACATTCCTCTAGACCCTTTTTCCAAAACCTCCCCATTGGAGCCATAAAAACCAAAACTTTACCCTTTAGGAGTGAGAGAGAGGGATGGGCTGTGTTGCCTCCAAGCTAGAGGAAGAAGAAGAGGTTGTGTCAATCTGCAGAGAGAGGAAGCGCCTCCTGAAGCTTGCTGTGGAGAGGAGGTATTTACTTGCAGAGTCACATTGCAGGTACTGTCAGTCTCTCTATGCTGTTGGTGCAGCCATCAGGCTCTTTGTGGCTCGCCACTCCTCTCCTTCATCCCCATTCCTCATCACCTTCCCTCCTCCATGCCCTCCCTCTCCTCCCCCTGAAAATGGCACCACAAACCCTAAGTTCCTCCACCAAGCCCCCTCTGAGCAGACCCAGGAAGCCATGGCATGTGATTCTTGTGGGTCTTCAACAAGTTCTGGTTCTGACTCCTCAGAGGAGTGCCAAGAGGGCCTTCTCCACACCCACAGGCAGGAACATGAGCAAGAGCAAAGCTGTGGGTACTACTTCATGCCTATGCCTATGGCTATGCCAATGGGTCCTCCAGTGGTTCCACCTCCACCAATGGCATCACCACAGAGGGACTTTGGGTGGGATTTTTTCTTCCCATATGATGGAATGATGAGGCCTGAGGTCATGGGAGGGTACATGAGGAGCTTGGATGAGGATTTGAGAGCTGTGAGGGAGCAAGAGGGCATTCCAGAGCTTGAGGAGGCAGGGGACAGGGAGGAGGAGCATGGGAAGGTCATGGCATCTGAGGAAAATGGAAATGTGGGTGTGGAGAGTCATGGAGATGAGGTGGTGAAGCCTGTGGATGGTGGTGATGTGAGCCAAGGAGAGCAAAAGGGTCTCTCAGCTATGGACTCAGCAGAAAAGGGGAGGGAGCTCTTGGAAGCTTTGAAGGACATTGAGGACTATTTCACTAGGGCTTTTGATTCTGGCAAGGATGTTTCAAAGATGTTGGAGGCTAATAGGGTTCACTTGCAATCTGGTTTGAAGGAAATCAAAGGTGGGTCTCTAGCTTTTTAAATTAAAATGTTAAACTTTTTTGTTTAATCTTCAAGGGGAAAAGTTTTCAACTTTACTATGTGCCATAGCTATTAGATTCAATTTCTGGGTAAATTTTCAGTCTTGCTGAGAATCTTTGGTTTTCACTAAATGGGTCTTTTGCTGTTGCTTTTGCGGATTGAGTCTTCTGCTGCTAATATTGATTTCTCAAACTTTTTTGTTTGTTCCATATCTGTACTTTAGGGTTTGTCCTTTTCAGTTCTTCCACAATCTGTACTCTTTTATTTGTAACCAGCCTGATTAAAGATCTGGGTTGTGGGGCTCATTTTGATATCTCTATCATACCATTTTGTTTTTGTTGTTTTGAATCTTTAGAGGGTTTTGACATGTTCATTTCTCACCATTTCCTTCATTTTAGCAAAACATTTCATTTGAAATGTACTTATAATCCTTGGTTAGGCTCTTGTGGAGTTCATTGACCATGGCACTGAAATTTCAAGGATTTGAAAAATGATTTGTTGCTTGTTGGGCCTTTTTGGTCACATTTCTTACAGATTATTACTTAATGTCTTGAAGATTCATTTGTAGTTAGGGCATTGGTTCACTTATCCATGTTTGTTGCAGAGAACTCGACGAAACTCATCCAGGCGATAACATGGCACCGATCCGCTTCATCCAAGGCCTCGTCGTGTAAGAGCCTTGTGGCCTCCAGCTCCAAAAGCTCCTCGACGTGGTCGGAGGATAAGAGCGATCTTTTCGACGATTGCGGGGGGATGGCCTCGGGAAGTCACTCACTTACTCTTGGGAGGCTCTATGCTTGGGAGAAGAAGCTCTACGAGGAGGTTAAGGTAAATGTCATGTTCTTGACTCATATAATGCCCCGATTCATGTTTTCTCCTAAAACATTGAATGTTCGCTATAGGCCGGAGATAACACGAGGAAGCTTTATGAGAAGAAGTGTTCGAGACTGCAAAACCAAGGCGTGAGAGGCGACAATGAGCTCACAGTGGACAAAACCCGAGTTTCTGTTAAAGATTTGTATGCAAGAATCTTGGTTGCTATTCGGAGTGCTGAGTCGATATCAAAGAGGATTCAGAAGTTGAGAGACGAAGAGCTCGAGCCTCAAATCGTCGAGCTCTTGAAAGGGTATAAAGATTTAAAAATAAATTTGAATTCGGTTTTTCTTCTGAGTTTTTTAGTTTTTCGATCCTTTTTCTTCTTGAAAAGGTATAAAGATTTAAATAAATTGGAATGAGGGTTTTTTCTGACTTTTTTGTTTATGGATCTTTTTTTTTCCGGGGTTTTTTGTTCATGTATCGTTTTTTATGAGCACAGTTTGGCGCGAACGTGGAAAATCATGCTGGAGTCGCACGAGACGCAGAACAAGATCCTCAACGAGGTGAAATCGTTCGCCTGTCCCTCGTACGGGAAATTCTGCAACGACTCCCATCGCCTCGCAACTCTCCAACTCGAGGCAGAGCTCCAGAACTGGCGAGCGTGCTTTGCTGACTACATTTCCTCGCAGAGGTCGTACGTTGAGGCGCTCAACGGGTGGCTGACCAAGTTCCTGGTCCCCGAAGTTGAATTCTACCCGAGAGGCAAGTGCTCGGCTGTGCCTTACAGGGTCAACGGGCCGCCATTGCTTGTGATCTGCCACGACTGGCTGGCCGCGATGGACAAGTTGCCCGAAAAGGCGGTGACGTATTCGCTAAAAAGCTTTTCGAAAGACGTGAGGGCCCTGTGGGCCCAACAGGGAGACGAGAAGCAGCAAAAGAGGAAAGTCGAGGGCTTGGCGAAGGAACTCGACCGTAGGGTTTTGGCCTTCCAGAAGGCGGAGAACAGGTTTCTTGACTTGCAAGTAATAGATTCAAACCCCGAATCAGATATTGAACATAGTAACGACTATGTAACGGACAAGAAGGATCAGCTGGACATGTTCAGGCGCAGGCTCGAGATGGAGAAGGAGAAACACCACGATCATGTCCGAGAAACACAGAGGGTAACCTTAAACGGTATCCAAACCGGGTTTTGTGCTGTCTTCGAATCCTTAACCGAGTTCTCAAAGGCCTCTCTCAAAATGTACAACGATCTCGTGACTTTCAGCGAGAACGCTGAGAAATTATCGTTCATTGAGGGCTCCGAGGAGAAAGAAGGAAGCAGGTGACATGAACATGGCACATTTGAGGTCAAAGGTTTGTTTGTGTATTATGATTTTCTTCTTTCTATGTTCTGTAGCTTAAATCTGTATATTGAATTGTCGAAGCAGCTCGCTGAGACAGATTTGATTTATTTTTAGCAGGTTTGGTTTTGTAACAAGAGATTGTTGGATTGTTTTGTTTCACATAGGTTTAGTTCATGGTTTTGTCTGCAATTTTGTAAATTTGAAGCATTCCTTTGTTTCTCGGGAAATTGTCCGAGAAAACAAGGAAAGCTCAAGTGGGCAAAAAAAACCTATGTAGGAAATGAGACTTTCTGGAAGCATGACATGATTTTGGTGATGCTTCCTTCTGATTCAAGAAACTTACTTTTTTTAATTTTCTTGTGCAAGAAAATGTCTCATAATTTATGAGATAAATGCAAAAATTGTGGTGTATCGATTTCACTTTTCAATAAGTTGTGTGATGATGCGTTTACTTCAAAACTTTGTGTGAATTATTCAGTATTGTATTGTATGTCAAATTCAGTCCAAAAAGATGAAAATACATTATTGCAAAAATTGACATTATACAAATTTCACTTTTATAACGAGCAATGTTATAAAAAAAAGGCTAGTGGTATTGAGAGGGTTTTTTAAGGATTAATTGAGAATTAGTCTAAAAATAAATTGGATTATAGAATTAATTTGAAATTAACAAAGAATTAATCGGAGACTACTCACATAAGTTGTAGATTTTTAGAACACTGGTAATGAACATTTACTGGAAAATCTAAAATTTTGTATTCTTCATCAAATTTTGTTAATATAAATTGGGATGATGAAGATAATTTTTGCTTCTACCATACAATTTTTTTTTTGAATGATTACATCATTTTTCCTATTTTATCCGGAAAAACTCTTTCCATTGTTCTGCACCCAATGGGATTCGATCTCACAACTTCCTCTTTAAATTGGAACCTAAAACTGTGAAGCGATGAAATGATATGGAAGAAGATTCAGTGATCCCAACAGGGTCAATCTCATAGGGGAAGTCCACTAGTGCACTTAGCGGCTTGAAAACGACTTTCTAAAGGTGCGGAGCGAAAGTAGAAGGCAGAGAATAGGGATGTCCAATCGAAAGTCATTTTAGTATTTTCAATTTATATTCAACGGTGTGATAAATGTATTTTCTTCTTTTCAATTCATATTTAACAATGTCACAGACTATACAAAGGAAGAAAAATTCAGGGTATTGATTTTGCAATATATGTAATTTATCATGGACAAGTCCAATTTTTACAATTATTTCTTCTAGGATTATTCCATAATGTACAACCTAAAAACTGTTGAATATGAGGTAAATAAGTACAATCTTTCAAATGAAAAGTTATAGTTACAATCTTCTATTTGCCCTACCTTAAGTAAAGAGAGACAAGGAACTGAGAAATGAGCACAACTTCACTTACTACAGCCGCCGGAGAGTGAAGGCCGAGAAACGGGACGATATCTACCTGCAACCAGCTCTCAATCGCCGATCCCACAACTGCACCCACCATGAGCCCGCCCACTGTGATTGCGACGGCCTTACCTGCACGAGACAATCAGAACATAAGTCCCGATCAGGGTAACCTCAGCTGCAAGAACCTACAGAGTCGGAAAAGTCCTGACTAGACAATTTTGTTTTGAGTCTCTATGACGATTCCTAGTTATACACATATCAGCAGCTATAATCGGGTAGCAAACTCAGCAATATTCATAATATTTTATCACAGTAGTAACAACCATAAAATTCTTTAGTTGTGAATCCAAAAATACCAATACATATGATGAAAAGTTGGAAGCATGCCTCTAAAATGGTAAAAAATAATCTCAAATCACTAGCAGAAGATATTAAGGAAAAAAATGGTTTCATGTACTATGACAATTTTGCTAGAAAATGTTGTGTATTTCCTTAATGCCAAAAGGTGGTGTGAACTTTTTTTTTCTTGCAAAATCTGTATTTTTTACAAAAATGACAAAAGTGCACATGGAATTAAGAATTAAAAACTTATAGGGGCACTTTCGTCATTTTCTAAAAACATATGCATTTTACAAGAAAAAAGGAAATGAAATACACATCATCATGTTGAAATACACTCCTTTTTGAAATTATCACAAGATATTAGTATTAGATATTGATCTTTGGTTAATTTATAGTTGAGCAGTAAGGAAAAGTGGAAATGCACAATTATATGGAATTTGACAATTCATATTGGTGAGAGGAAAATAAGGTATATCATTGTCATATTGGTGAGATGAAATAAAGCTTCTCACCTAATTTGACGTTCTTTTTGGTCATGAAGTACAAGGAAGCTCCGAAGCTAGCGGCCAAGATCAGCCCGGGGACATCAGCTCTGTGGGGAGCCCCGGAAGATGAGGAAGCTCCATTTACGTAAGTTAAGGCAATCATAGCTCCATATACTCCTGCCTGTATGCCCAAATCACTAGTTGATGGCGTTTCAACCGAAACGGGCAGGTTCTCAATATTAGCCTGCAGCCATGGGAGCATTAATCCCATCCCGAGGGCATTTGCAGATTTGACATCAGCATACCGAACGCTATTATCCACAACTTTTCCTGCTCGTCGCTGAGTTAAACTCCGCATAAGCAACATGTCATATGCAGCCTCAACCTAATATACAATTACTCACAAGATAAGGAGGTGATACAGTGACGATCGTATGATCATGAGAGTAGTAGTACAAATCTATACACACGAATATTTACATATTCGGGTTTAAACCCAAATTTTACATCAAGGAGGAACTAGATCGAACCCTTCCTAATTGATATCAAACAAGCTTAGAGTATACTATTTCAAATATATCACACACACCTCGTCCCAAAACAAGTACATTAGGTCCAAAATGTCACAAACGACTAATTGATTGGTTATTCCAATTAATTTCCACCAAAGAATAATATGTGCGAAGACTTGTTGGGGCTAATGCTTTGACTTTATGGCAAAGCAAAGGATAGGACTAAAACTCCAATATTGATGAAGCTAAAGGAACAATAAAGCCATCCAAATATAACCCATAATTCCAAATCTTGTATTTTCATAACTTTTGTCATAATGCATTTATCAATCACAGTTCCTAAAATTTATTGATGCACACAGCAATTCAGACTCCAAAACTACCTCATGCACCAAAAGAAATGAAAATCACAGTCCAAAATCATCTCCAGCAAGACAATTCACCAAGAAACTTGAGATTTTCAACAGCTCAACTTACCAATTCAAGAACACCAAGCACAGCTGAAATACACCAGTCTCACAAAAATAAAAATCGAAACTTTATGGTTCACACTGCACCAGCTTCACAATTCAAGCTAAAATGGCAACAATTAAATAAAAACAATCAGACCCTCAAGAAAACTCGCAAAACCCACCAAGACCCAACAACCAAAACTTACAAATTCCCTCAAAAAATCAAAATTCACACAAAATTCGAACAAAAAAGCACTGAAACTTAAAAAAAATCAAAATTAACCTGCGCAATAGCGTCCTGGTCATCGTCAATGTTGGCGACGATCGAGTTCTTGGCTCGGAGCACTTCGTCGAAGGAGGCGTCCTCGGAGACGCCGAGCAGCCGGAGAGCGTTCTCGAACGGCGCCGAGTCATCGGCGCGTGAGCCGGCCCTGACGGCGGCGGCTAACGTGCGCCTGGAGGGCACCGCCAGGCTCCTCCACGGCTCGCTCCTGATGGGCCTCGCCGAGGAGCGAGAATTGGGGAATTGAACCGGCGGGCCGG
>JAYMTP010000752.1:0-29505 GCA_036897365.1 Geranium brycei
GTCGACAGATGTCTTCACTAAAGATGCAGACATTACGACTAACATCTTTCTGTGTCCTAAAAAATACAACCAACATCTATATGTAACAACAACGTCGAATTGGATCTGGTTTTTTTGTACCTCTGCTACATAGAACATGGATTAGATATGATTTTTTTTACCTTCGTCAAATTGCATGTGTTTTCTGGTCCCTTCGCCATATTGGGTTTGGTCTTGTGTTTGGTCATGCTCAGGTTTTGCGGGTAACTACCCAATCTACCCACACCCTGAGCGGATAAAACCTACAGCTAAACAGTGACTATACACGGGTGTATCACAGTTCTAACGATCTAAAACTCGTATTCTAATGGGCAAGTCATGAAATTGTGTGGGTGGATGGTCACCTGACCTGTGAACACCCCTACATACGATGGAGGAATATCTCCATGCTTGCAAGAGTGGATGGAAGCTTAATATGACCGACAAAAATTTCAGGTATCTTCATTCATTGAACCTAAACAGTAGTGTTTTGCACTAATGGCTGAAATTTTTATCATTAGAGGTCAAGTTCTCAAGTGTGGAGGAATAAAAAACCAAATGTTTAAGCATTTTAATGCGCTTGTCAAATAGATATTATGGATTTTGAATTGATCAACAAATTAGTGCAACTCATGCAGCTCGACAGTTTAGAGAAGAAATTTAAATGGAGATTTCATCTTTTGGTCTTCTTAGGGATGTCGTAGCGTAAGTCCGAAAATGATTAACCATCGATTAGTTTGTGTCTGAGGCTCCAATCAAGAATTGTATGAGTCATAACGAGGTGACTGAAACTAAATTGTCTCAACATAAAATCTGGATATTAGTGTGCGGTGCTTTTAGATGTCAAGTGTCATACTCCTTCACTTGCAGGGAAAATCTCTATCTAGGAAGAGAATATGTCAACGATGATTGCAAAAATTAAGGGCATAAATGTGTTATTATGAGCTATGAGAATGGTGGCTTATAGTTCAAGGGCAAATATAAGGTTCAATTATACACTAAATGATGGCAAGGGGAAGATACTAGAACAAAAATTGATGACAGAGAATCTTTGCATTCTCTTGATGAAGTAATTCATCTCATTTTTAACCGTATTTGCCCGAATTTTGTAGGTTTTAGAGGGAACCTTGGTATATCTACTTCACGGGTGCATTAAGTGTGTTTCAGGTGAAAACATGATATTTTTGGCTAAAAATGGAGATCATAGGCATAGAGCAGCTCGGAAAACGTCTATGTATGTGTGGCTTGAAGGTCGTCACCCCGCAGCGGGTCTGGTTGACGTTCAAGCGATTATGGTGCAAAGGTGGTCGCGTCTTGCGCTCTCCTTCTCAACCTCGCGCTTGCGGGCCTCGACCTCCTTGTGTCGAGGGCGTAGCTCTCATGGAAGACATGTGTCCCGACGAGGAGATTGGTGGCGCCATGCTGGTGCCGATCCTTTCACCACAACACGGTGTTCTGACGGATCTGAGTGAGTTGGTGTATTTGTAAATTAAATCATCAATTCATGTATTTAGAAATGATGAGGTTACTGATAATATTCCAAACCTTAAATGTCTTTTCTCACTCAAATACTCAATTTTAAAGTTAATTTTCTCAGTGAGTCTCTCTGGAGAGCTAAGAAGTAATCATAAAATTGATTACTTTGTCCGACATAGAACTAGAGAGAGAGAAAAGCATAAGTTGGTGAGAGAGAGAGGGAAGAGAGATAAATGATCAATGACATTCATTTGAAAACTAGAATCATAGTTAAAGAGTATTTAAGTCTTTTCAACTATTAAATAGTAATTCATCACATGTAAACGCTATTTGAATTATTTCACTAATTTTTTTTAATAACTAACAAAACATTATGGAATTAATAACAATAACAATTTTTCTAAAGTTGGGTATCTACAAAACCATAAAAATATATAAGTGTAGTTATGCCTAAAACAACTTATTTAGGTATAGTCAAGTGAAATTTTTCTTAAATATGTTTTATCTACAAGTGCAACCCTTCTAAAACCCTTCTAAAGTATATTCCAACATGATAATTATCATGTCTAAGATATAATAGGTTATGAATATGTATTTGAGTTGAGATTTAAATATATAAGATGGGTGAGAGATTTGGATTATTTTATACCTAGTAATAATTTATGAAAAATAATATTTTTGTGTGCATGGAGAAGTTAAAACTCAGATTGGGACAAAAAAAGAATGTGTATTTAAGAAAAAATAGATAAAATCAAATAAAAAAAAAGGAGATAATCTGAGTCAAATACAGAGCCCAACAAAGAGTCTTGCTATCCATCACCAGCAAATCGCACACCTTTCCACTCGATAGCGATGGCGCGAGTCTCACCTCCACAGACCCATCACTCTCCTTCCCAAATCCTCCATCTTTCTCTTCTTCTCTAGCCCACCCAAGCCCTAAAACGCTTCACCAACCTCCCCAGAAACCCCCAAAACCAGCTTCACAATCCCATTTCACATACCCAGTCTCGGCTTCGATTCTCACTGGGTCGGGACACAATCTCTTGCCCACTTCCCATTTGAGCTGTTTTGATTGCGAGTTTGTGTGAATGGCACTTGATTACTCGGTGATGGGTCGGCGAGCGCTCATTTCGGGCGTAAAGCGCTCGTCTTTTGCGCGGCATGATCGTCCGGCGAAGTTTCCGGAAAAGGGTTTCCTGAGAAATCATCGGTCTCTTTGTTGGGTCGGTGCGAATTGCGTCGGTCCGTGCAAAATTGGGGGGTTCGTGAGTATTGGGTCGGAGAAGAAATGTGTTGTTTCTTGTGCGAGAGCTCAAGTTGCAGATAGAGATGGTGGGGATGATAGTGTTGGAGCTTCGGGTTCAAATGCCGAGTTTGTGAGAGTTTTGTTGAAGAGTGGGATAGTTTTGGGTGCCATGGTATGTGGGGTTCTTGTGTTGGGGTGTAGTAGAGCTTTTGCAGTGGAAGGGTTGGTTAATGCAGGGTATGGGGTTTTTGGACAGAGCATATTGTTGTTGAGGAATTCATGGCCGAAGCTGTCTGAGCTTTTTCGAGTGTTCAGGGAGCAAGGTTTGATTTTGGCGGTCCTTTTGGGTCTTTCTGCTTTTTTCTCAATGGCAGAAACTTCAATCACCACTCTTTGGCCGTGGAAGGTATAAATTTCTTGCTGATACAATACAATGTGTTATGTTTCAAGGATGCAGATTGTTGCAGAGGACTGTTTCTAATTGCCAGTTATGATTTGAATAAATTAGCTACTTATAGAAAGTGTGAGCTAGTGATTTGTTGCGTTACTCTATTCATAACATGCAAACTTGTTGTGTTTTTAAGTTATACTAATTGGTACAGTGAATGAACTTTGACATGCGAGTTTTCGGTTTTAACTCTATCAGATACGTGAATTGGCCGAGAAAGAGCCTGAAAATGGCGTTTTCAGGATGCTCAGGAGGGATGTTACTCGGTTTCTGACGACAATTCTTATTGGCACAACGTACTGCACTTTCATTGCCGCCGTTATAAATATATATTTCTCTTCCATCTTGAATTTGAAAGTTATTTCTTATTTTAGATTTTGTTTGCATGCTTAGTGTGGTGAACATTGGAGCAACTGCATTGGTCACAGAAGCAGCTACAGCAATATTTGGTGAAGCTGGTATTAGCGCAGCGACTGGAGTAATGACTGTATGTATAAATTTCTTGTTTTCATCTATTGAGAAATTGATTGAAATAGTGAAACATTGGAGCTAGTTGGGTTGAATGTTTCCACTTTAGAACTTGTTAGGGTAGAAAAATGTTTTAGAAAGAGGAGAACTGGTTGCAGAAAAAGACTATTGTAAGACCTTCAAGAAAGCATGGAATCCACATAAAATATAATCTACTGAGCGATTGAAGTCAATGCCAGGAAGGAAGAGCCTTTGCGTTGGTTATAAACTGACTTATACATACACAAGGAAATAATCCTAAACTAAGCTTATTCACAGAGTTTTGTTTATTTGCATAGTGTTGGGGCCCATCTTTATTTGCATAGAGTTTTGTTTGGAAGAAAAAGGACATTTAAAATTTCTTTTTGTGACATGGCAGATATCTGTTATTTGTATGCTTGATAACTAAAAAATTTCCTCCCTTATATTAGGTTGCTATATTGCTCCTTACTGAAATCACTCCAAAGAGTGTTGCTGTTCATAATGCCACAGAGGTTGCAAGGTTTGTGGTAAGTTTTAAGGTTATTTTCATGTGAATGTTGGGTGCAATTGTTCTTTTTTCAAGGTCATGCTTCAGGCTGAAGCAGGTCTATTATGTGTCTACTACGACTGGACTGTATTTTGACAAGTATTGCTTGTAATGCCTGTAGGTCAGGCCAGTAGCGTGGCTTTCCTTGATATTATATCCCGTGGGTAGAGTTGTTACATTCTTATCAATGGGAATGCTGAAAATGCTTGGTTTAAAAGGAAGGAGGTATGTCTAAACTCTAATCATAACATCATGTCATATTTTATTTGTTGCCGCTTTCAAGTTTTTGTTAGGTGTTTTTCATAGTTTCCTTACAATATAATGACTATAGAACCAATGAGGGGTGCTTGGTTACAATTTATAATCCATGTGTATTAGATGGTTGTAGACAAAATATATGTATCTGACATGTCGTTTTTTCCTTAATATTTTATGTGAAAACCTTAAGTCTTTTGTATCGATCTCTTAAATATTTTCAATTTCACAGTTAGTTTATGAGCATAATGTTACTGAAGCGCAAATCTTAAAGCTGATATTTTTTATGGCGCAAAAAGACTTTCAAATTTACCTATTGACTATATCGATATTTATTTCATTTATTAGTGAACCGTATGTTACTGAAGATGAGTTGAAGCTAATGTTAAGAGGGGCAGAGCTGAGTGGGGCGATCGAAGAGGAAGAACAGGTAATCCGATAGTTCTGTTCTGTTGACATCTTTCACATTTTCAGACGAAGGGCGATTTAGAGGTGTGATATATGATTGACTTATAATGCATGAGCATTCGTATGTGTGCTGTTTTCAGCACTTCCAATGTAAGTCTTGAAGCATGACTGCATTGCAGCTCTAATTAGAAATAGTTTCAATTTGTCCACCCAGGGACATTAAGCAGCTTAAAAGCTTGTCATTACCAAGTTCTTTAATTTTCCCTGTCTTTGTGTAAGTGTGTTTTCTGAGAAGCAATTAAACTAGAAGCACTCTAATATAAGAGATGGGAAACTTTCCCACATTCTAATAAATGATCATCATACATGATATAGCATTTGATACAATTGAGTTACTGCACTTGCTATACCCTCAAATTGTTGCTCCCTGTCATCTATGTGTTTCTGTTCTTATGTTCATTATTTTATATTAGATTATCTTGTAGAATTTAGCTTTAGAGTTTCAACTTGTTCCTGTTCTTTTGTCGTCGTTATGCTTCTCTCATTTTAAGAATTACCGTACAGGACATGATTGAAAATGTCTTAGAGATTAAGGATACTCATGTAAGAGAAGTGATGACACCTCTTGTTGATGTAGTTGCAATTGATTCTAGTGCAACCCTTGTTGATTTCCACAACCTGTGGGTGACTCATCAGTACTCCAGGTAAGTTTAAGTCCTCTTGCATAGTAACTCTGATTGGTTTATATTTCCTCAAATGTATTAATTTTTGTGGGAGCACTTCCAGGGTACCCGTGTTTGAGCAGCGTGTTGATAATATAGTTGGTATTGCATATGCAATGGATCTCTTAGATTGTGTTCCAAAGGTCAGTCAAGTTCTATTACTATTCTCCTATAGGAGTGTATAAGCTTTGTTTATTAATTTGTGTGCAGCGATTTAAGAGTGTGCAGAAATATAACATGTTTGATTTTGAAGGGTGGGCTACTTGAAAGCACTACTGTGGGAGACATGGCTCACAAACCTGCGTACTTTGTGCCTGGTATTGCTTAACTTCACTGTCAGTTTAAGGTTTGATGTTGGGCTCTGAAAACGATTAGCATTTTAGATATTTGGTCCTTCATCCCGTATGCTCAATGCTTAGATCTATAAGATGAAAAGCCAACGTGGTCCAAATGAATTTGAGAATCTCTGATAGAAGCCTTAAATTGCAATTGTATGGAGTTTCTTGGAAACTTCATTGTATTATCAAGTCAATATCATGTCATGCTTTTCCCATCATTTTTAAGAACCAAATGACTTGATAGTCCAGTTTATGGCTATTCATCTATATATGTCATGAAAAAGCCAAATTTATTTATCAGTAGAAATTTAGACAGTGTGCTTCATGGATACTATTCAAATAAAGAAATTTATTCTTTTCATCTAAAATCTTCCCATTCTATTGGTGCTTGAAGGCAGCAGAAAAAGATAACTAGAACCAATGGGTTTTTTACCTTCTACACCCATAGCCCCCAGTAAACTACTTGGTATATGATTTTTATTGATCAGTGACTATGTTATGTGATCATTGGGCTCCACAACTCAATAGTATTAGTACTATGTGGCCTAAAGTTCTGTTTTGCTTTGAATTTTGTGAGTGGGTTGCATCATTATTTACTCGCCATGTCCAAATGTTTTGATGGATAAACAACTAAAATTGACTTTGCAGATTCAATGTCAGTCTGGAATCTACTTAGAGAGTTTCGTATAAGGAAGGTTCACATGGCTGTTGTTCTTAACGAATATGGTGGAACTGTTGGAGTATGTACAAACTCTCATTTCTGATTATCATTTTTTACTAAAAGTATTTCTTGTTTTTTATACTTGATGAAGCAACTGGATGTCCATTCACGTGTATCCTATAGGCTTTAGTCAATTCCAGTTCAGTAAATCTTACTCTTAAATATTTTTAGATTCATTTTCCATGAAATTAACGTGTGAAGTAAGGAGCCTCTTTGAAAGTTGTAGAGGTAGTACTGTTGGGGCATATTTGGCTCCTTCCATCTGTGAATTGAAAAATCTATTTCAGAGAAATTGCAATTTAGAACGTGGAAAAATGAGGCATTTGAAGTTGTTACCATAGAAATCTTGACGTCAGTTTTCAAATGAAGGATAACAATGCCACCATCTTACTAATAAGAAATTTTAGAAACTTCTCATTTTGGGGCTATTTTATTAGTTTCCTTGACCTATAAATGTTATCCATTTGACGATGTCTAAATGCCTCTAGGATTGTTGAAGGACATCAATATCAAACATATTAAAGTATTCATTACTTATGATGTAAAAGATATTATCGGCTAGAAGCCAGCCTGACCTGTTTACTTGATTGGCTGGCACTTGTGTTAAAACGGGCTTTGGTGCCTATTGCCAGTATCTTACAACAAATTATTGACTTAACAATTCACAAGTACATATTAATTGATCAATCTTATGTATTCATCTGGCATTTCATTTTCATTATCTTGATATTTTTTCAAGTTTTAATGTTTATTTTAAACCATTCCCCGTAATATTTTTTTCCTATCTTTCTGGATGAAGCAGATAGTAACCCTGGAGGATGTTGTGGAGGAAATTGTTGGTGAAATCTTCGATGAAAATGATTCAAAAGTAAGACTCAGCTAATAGTTTTATGTTTTTCTAACAACTTTTAGGTGTACTGTTTTACCCGTGGTGATCATATATATTACCTATAAAGGGATAAGCGGCAATTCATTATGTGCTAGGACACTTCATTTTTCATCCTTTTCTTAATATAGCTTTACAGTTGTGCGCACTCCCTTCAGTTTCAGATTTCTTAATATAGCTTTACAGTTGTGCGCACTCCCTTCAGTTTCAGATTGTCATATGAAATTTTGACACCAAACAAATGCCAATTATTTCCTCTTGCATCCCATGGCAAGGAAAATGTAATTTTTGTCTCCTTTCCTGTCCTAAGTTCTTTTTTGTGTACTACGTCTTGATATATCTTGCAAATATGATGACAAGCCAGGTTTTTTTATCGGTCTGAGAATGTTGGTGAAGAGCGCATGGTAGCCATTGAAGACAAATTTATTTTAATTTTTGACTATACGAATTGTAGTTTCGTGTATCTTCACCATAACATAATTAAAATGTGGGTTTCAGTTTTCTGCTCTTCTATTTTTTTTCTGATAATAGGAGGAGATCCAGAAGAAAACTGGTTATGTTGTAAAGCGAGCTGAGGGAATATATGATGTTGATGCTAACATATCTATTGACCAACTCTCTGAAGAGCTCAGTATCAAGATGCCAGAGGTATTCAGTTCTCTTCATTAATGTTTTGAGAATAAAGTGATTGCCAATATTGAGATATCCTGATTATATATTAATTGTGTTAATGCATGTATACTATTTGTGTTAATGAATGTATACTATAAATTTATAATGTGAGGTCATAACAGTGATTTCTCTCATGGTTTATACCTTTTCTTATGCTATCTAAAATATAAAATGGTAAATTCTTATTTTAAGCTAATGCCATACACTCTCTATTCTCTCACAGGATCATCAATATGAGACAGTATCAGGTTTCATATGCGAGGCATTTGGGTATATCCCCAGAATAGGTGAGAGCATAAAAGTGGCTCTGGAAAAAGCAAATGAAGATGAAGATGACGAGCCTTCCGAATCCGATTCTGACCGGAATAAAGATAAAAGTGACAAGCATCAAACTTATAAATTAGAGGTTTGATTTTCTGTGCATGTCCTGTATTGACAGTAATAGATTTGTTTTTCACTGGAGCTCTATCTCGTATAGAAAAAGGGTGTCCAATGAATGACTAGTCCACAATGCTCCAAACTATTATGGGATATGAAGTGTCTTCCTTAACTTAGTATGTCTTCATTGAATTAGTTTTATCCTGTTATGTTCACTACCTCATCTTGGGAGAAAATCGCTTGTGAAGTCGAGCGATGTATAAATGTGATGCAATGGGTTTACTGTGGTATTTAATATTTTGGTTAAAGTGGCATTGGCGTGTGTATCCTCTGTTTAATAGCCCAAGAAAAAAAAACCTTGGCTATCCGCAAGAGCCCCTCTAACAAATGTATTACGTAAAATGATTAGTCCATAATTCATTGTTGCTCACAAATGATGTGTGTTTGTGCAGATATTGGCAGGAAATGCCAGAAAGGTTAGTGCGGTTAGGTTTGAACGGATAAACAACAATGTAACAGCGTTGGATGCCAAAGACGTGGGACGCTTAGTCCCCAAGATCGTGAAGAGGAAATGGAGCAACTACTCGGACTCTGACTCGGAAAGTATCGCCAGTGATGAGGATCGATATCAGAAGACACCAGGAGATGGCGTCAATGGTGGTTACTTGACTGTTGAAAGTGAAACTGATCACGATCATGGTACTAGAGTGGTAAAGAGCACTAGTTGAACTCTTTGTTTGTTTTGTAATTGTTAGTCCCATTCTTAGGCAAAAGAAAACATAATGATTCTAATAAAGGCATGTAAAAGAAATTCATAGTCAATGAATTGAACTATTTTGTATGTAGAGAATTGGTAGGGCCAAAATCACTTGAGGTACAAACTAAGAGTTTATCTCAATAATTAGATTGACAAAGTAGAAGTTTAAGATTAGACTTAATTAAATATATTTATTGTTAATGTGTTATAATTAAACGATTTCACTCTCTTCGCATGTATATTAAGTATATCTATATGAAAATATATTATATGAATAATGTTGCTTTCTTAGTTTGGCTTAATGTTTTGGGAAAATTTAACAGGCTATCCAATATACATTTGAAACATTAAAAGATCAGATCTAATGATGCAACAAGTTAAATGGTCACTTTGTATTGATAACTTGAAACCCAAGCAACCTAAGTTTCACTCTATACCAGCAAACCAAACATATTGAAAGTTCTCAATAAATACTCCATTCAATAAATCCACTCTGAAAGTTCAGAATTGAAAATAAGCATGATCGTTACTTATAATTGTACTTACACGACATAAAGCATATGCTAAGTAATATGGGGCTGTCTAAAACAAATGACGGGGGAGAAAGAGAACGGGAGAATATATGACACAAGAAAATGGCTAATTCACACAAAATTTGACAGAACTATCGCTAGAAATACACCTCCCCTGAATTATTGAATTTTTTGATGTACCGATGAAGATTTGACGTAAATATGTCTGGTGCTGAACTTGTCTGTGTGCACTCCGAGGAAACTCAGCGACTGAATTCAGATTATTGATGAAGGTGAAGAAAATTTTCACACTTTTGAGCACCGAGCATGGAAGTCGTGATTTACCCCTGTAACAGCCACATCAGAGACATCAGAAGGAGGTACCGAAGATGAAAATGTTTCCACTTAAACATGAATAATCAGCCAAAAGAGTCAGAGATCAAACCAACTCCAGAATAATTGTGCAAGGCACTTACAACTAAGTGGATAATCGTTCTTTCCAGAGAAGAAAACAGAAAGAACATTGCAAGTGTCATTATTAGTCATAATACATTAATTCATTAAGCTCTTATGTCAGGAATTATCTATTTCAATAAGCCTGAGATGTCAGTTTGACTTCGCCGACCAAAACTCACTGATTCCCATTTCCCATATACCAAGCTCTTGATTTGTAACTGAACAAATATCGCACTTCGGTAACTTCTGACAAGAAATGTGATAAAAACATCGAGGAATTCACACATAGAAGCTTGAGTGTGTACACATTTTAAATCTTAAACTTCATTTCCCATTTTAGGGAATTATAGAAGTATTTATTACCATCAAGAGAAGCAGAGGTTTTAATTTAACATCCAGAATGAGCAAAATGCAAGGCGCGCGTTAAGGCTATATGAAAGTGAAATAAATGGCACAACAAAAATAAGTCATTACCTGTGTATCAGGTATTTTGCTGGATTTGTCTGTGTATTTGCGAAATCCACTCGACGTAGCCATTGGCACACCCCATCTGGTCCTCAATAAGGTTAGCAAGAAAGAGGAAGCCTTCTCTGGGCTGCTCACCTTGTCTTACGAGGTGGCACAGTTGATAGTAAGATGGGTCACTATCCCTGAATTTCTGAAGTAGTCGCATAAACTTTCTTGACATTTCATTGTCATGCTCACATAGGGTAACCTGGTCAACAAGAACATACAATGGCGGAGATAATCAGTGGCAGCGCGAACAAGAATAAATCAATGTCAGTAAATAATTGGGAGAGAAAAGGAGACATATTCACAAAACACATATACCAGGAAAATAAACTAAAATGGATAAGAATAAGTGGAAGGAACGTAAGATTCAATGGAGTATTCCAATTGTGTTCTAAGCAAAATTGATATGGCGCCAATAATATATAAGCAGCAAGTTATCCAACTCACTGAAAGTAGGAACAAGAAATTTGAAATGTTACAGCATTAAAAAAGTTCGGAAGGTAAGGAAACGATAAATATCTAAGAAATCTCAAGGAAAATATGACCCTACAACCTACTCTTTACACAGACGTTATTTCAAATGGAAGTGGTATTTTTTGAAGATAATAGCAACCAGATAAGTTAAAATCGACTAAAGGTCATAAACATATAAACTATTGAAGACAACTTGACCACAAAAACAGAGAAAAATCAAAAGGCTAGTTTCCATACCTGGTATTAAGAAACGGACAATATAGAAATATATGGAGATATAATGCACATTGTTGAGTGTAGAAGAAAGAGAGGTAGTATGCGTTCAAATACCCTCAATAATGAACCATTATAAGTACTTAGTCTACTATGAAAAATGGGAGGATATGAAAGAAAAAACAGAAAATTCAATGAGAGCAGTTTTTTATTTAAATTGCACTTTTATAGAGGGAGAGAGAAAGAAAGTAGCATTCCTATGTCTGATTGAACAATATATACTTCTATGGTGCCAGGGTTGCTTGTGCTATCGCTGAAGCCAATCATTTAAATCTAGTTATTTTTTAGAGATCAAGACTTATAACTAATGCAGATGGCAAGAAAACAAGTTCAAATGAAATAGATAAAATTCAGCCATATCTTGATACACCTGGAATAAACATACCCTCGACGACTCTGCTGCAAAATCTTGTCCAAGTAGATTCATGGCTATATCAGGAGACAGCATTCTACCAAACCAAATAACCAACCTAAAGCCATCATCGTATACATATATGCCTCTTGAATCTAAGCTCTCTGCCGTCAATTGCAATCTTTGTGCAATTTTTATGAACTCATCCACATCAGCAGATGCCTGCATATGAGAGATGGAGTATTGTAAAACAGCATAACCAACTGAGATGGCGTAGGAATGGGGAGGGCTACTCACAACCCAGCCAAAAGACCCATGATGCCCAAAACCAAAATCTTTCTTTTGATGCCAGCCCCCTTACTATTGATAAAAACAAAGGAAAGTAAACCCTCAAAGTAAGGTCTTATTTCTATGAATTCCTAAGGTTCTAATCCTACCCTCTCTTTTTCCTAATATAGAAACCAGTTGTTCCATCAAGTAAAAAGAATACCCAGCTGCTGAAAACACTGACCTTCAAAAGATATTCATCAACGCGAACCAGGCAAGGATATAAAAGTTTCAACAGTTTCTTAACAGGTAGAGTCATCATGGTATAACCCGCAGCACAGCGTTCATCGACCGAGACATCAGCGTACCCTCCACGGAGAGCTACTGATTTACAAAGTGCTAAACCATATAGAGGCAAGAACTTCAGAGACTCTGGATATATCATCCTGCCCCCCAAGCGATGCTGCACAGCATAAAGAGTTCTATATTCTTTGAGGGCTTTGACGATTCTTAGCTGCACTGCATTGCGTGCATCATCCAGCTTATGGGACAATGTTTTCTCAATTGCTGCAAATTATTTTATTTTAGTGTATAATCAGGAAACCATTTAAATATCAACATAAGCTGAGTGAACATCAACCTTACCTAGCCTAGAAAACAATGATACTATGACACCTGTGTCAGCTTGTCGGTACATCTCTCCCAGATCAGAAACAACGGGTGCAGCAGCCGTATGCACTCTAATACGTCTTTCTCCGCAAGATGCAGTGTATCTTTTGATTGTTAAGAAAACCTGGCCGCTTTCAATCATTTTTTACTCTATAACATATATCTATATGTGCACACATATATATAACATGACCATTCCTTGCAAGGAGGATCAGGGAAGAGAAAATAGACAAACATCTCCAGTAATCATGGGCTCACAAATTCTGATTGTTTGGTCTACAAAGGTTTGAACTGATCATGTAAATAAATAGATGGAAAAGAAGGATTATTTATGGTTTGCTGAATATATGTTGACTGAAAAACAGAGGTCATTATATAGTAACATATATAAATAGGTAAGCCTGATATGCATGGAAACGTGGTTATGCTCAAAAGGTCATGAAGAACATGCCTCATGCATACATGTGTGTCGTGTGTCAATATATCAATTAATATAAAATATCGGTGTACTCAAGGATACAGCAAAGCAACTTGGAAATACACAGTCTGAGTTGTTAGTAATGTCTCTTCAAGAGATAACTGCACTGCATATGCCTTATCACAATCCACAGCCGGAAGAGCTAATAGATCAGTGGACCTCAGCATGAAGTTTCCATGGTAAGATGTAAATCTAATTCCTAAAATTATAAGCAAAAATAATCAGTTTTATTTCATATAGTCGTAGCACGGATAAACTACTAAACAACCATCTATTGGCTTACCTTTTCCACATCTAATACGCATGACAGCTTCCCAGGCTGTCTCCCTCGTAAGATCTCTTGATAACTCATGTCTCAATTTCTGTCCCTGAGTGGCTGACTGGAAGCTTGGATAATGATACACTTGACCGCCGGTATACTTTGCTAGAGTTCCTACATAGCGTAATATAAGATACCGTCAATTGCACTTCAATCGACCAGTAAAGTTCAGTCATCAATTTACAGATCAGTACAGAGCCTTGTTGACTAGAAAAGATAGATATAAATAACAAAACAATACACACTAAACGACTAGATAAGAGAATAACTCAAAGTCAAACTTGCTACCAATGAACAATAATTTCACTATCATCAATAAATTAGTGTTTTAGCTTTAAAATGAACTCCAAATCCTTCTAGGCTACTACAACAGAACCCATTAATTTCGCAAGGAATATAAGACCGTCACAATGATGATATGAGTAAAAGTGGCCCCACAACTCAGCAGAACTATTCTCTATAACACATTATGTATGTAGCACACGATGCTAAAACGCTAATCTCCCGATACCAAATCAAAAGCTTACAATCTATAATCATAAAAATGAGCATTAGAATTAGCAATTATCTCATGCATTCCCATAGTTTCAGTACTTTCGAAGAAAAGCACAATCACTTACCTAGGGAGGCTATATCGGTGTACTTGTCACTGAATGCGTATATGTTTACGCCTATCTGATATTTAGTTAAATCAGCAGCCATTTGCTTATAAAATGTATCTTCTGGTATTCTTAGTGTATGTTCTTTATCTGTTCCATAAACACGAAGATCATCTCCACGTAACTTTAGGCGACCAACGCCAAGAGATGGCAGCGTGTTTTGAAAAATTAACAACTTTCCCCCAAGTTGGTTCTGCACAGAGAGTGTGAAAATAAGGGAGACTGCATAGCGTATAGAGAACTAAAAACCACATCACATAGTACAAAAGAGACAAGCTAACACACCATGACCATATATGCTGCTTTTAGAGCTGGACCAAATGCAGATTCAACATTGTAAGTGTCTTGAAACATGGATGGCAAACTATCCAGAAATGTGTCGACCACACTTCTTGATTCAGATAGGTTGACAAGGAGATCATCTGGCAGTGGAACAAATATATCTTCTAGATCTGACACCACCATCATCTGAGGTTGTGTCAAGGATGACTGAAAAAGAAAAATCACTAAGTTATTCAGTGTTTATTTTGGCTTAAGTGCCGAAGTAAGGTCTATACACAACTTGTAATCAAATAAGGAATAATTCTGACTGCTTACCTTCATGTTATAAAAGTGTATGGTGCTATCAAAAGTTATGAACCCAATCTGTGTACGAGGGTAGCCAGGCAGCTCATCCAAACATGACTTAATAGTTTGGGCCACAGACTGCAAAAGGACATTAAACATTACATGAATCGTAAACCCACATGTCACATGAATTGAAAACCCACACATGCTGAGACCAAAATATTGTGTGGTTCTACAGAGAACTACATTAAACAAAACGTGAGCATACTCAAAACGTATGTATGTTTTCATCCTCAACATCCTTTAAAGAGAAGGTATTGTATTATGTAACCAGATATATAAGAAAAATAGAAGTATCAATGTGCAGGGTAGTGACTGCACCAGTATTGAATCACCATGAGCATAAATTGCATTTAGTGATTGGCTATGCATAAATAAGTTGAAACACATTTATTCCTCTTGAACATGTGACAAGCTCAAATATAGTGGCCAGTCTAAATGTCTAATCATTCTATGCAAAAGTGCAACCCCAGTCCACAAAATTCCTGAAAACACGTAATCTGTATTTGTAAATTAAGGGTAATGTCTCGTAGATTAGGGAGAGAAATGAGTACCATGCTGCATAAAATAAAACTCTTGTTTAGATATACAAACACAATCTAAAGTCAGGCATAACACCAAATTTGCTTATTGTATGTGAATTTTCAGCAGAAGATGTCTATAAATATATGTAATCTAATGTAATTAGAGTTGTGAAACAGCATCTACTCCTTATGGAGAAAATTCTTACCTCCACCATACCACTTCTAACAGCAGATACTGAAACATCGATGAGAAAAAAGTATAATGGTGGCATTGGAGGCCGCACCATATATTCAGTTGGAGCAACAAATTCCACACTACCCTTGATAAGTTCAGGTCGCTGATCCATATCAATTCTTCTTCCAGTGGCATCTAAATGAGCAAAATAATCACCAGGAACTGGATGGGGAAAAAGAAGAAAGTAAGTGCAAATATTTGATTTGCAATATAGCTAAAGCAATAAGAGAAATTGTGTACCAACAACAAGAGTACATACGAGTGTATTTATGCTTTAAAATTGTATTAGAGACATTTACTGGCATTTGTGTAGTTAGTAGCAGAAAGATAGTCCAGTAAAGTTTTCATATATTCTTCTGTGAGTATTTTCACAACTCGAATGGCCTCGTCTGGTGTTGTGTTAAAAAATATATTAGTAGATCATACCACTCAAATCCTCTAGAACTATAAGTCTAAACTATCTTCATCAGAATGCATCTTTAACTACTTAGATTGCACTCTTGTGTCCTCAAGGATTACTGCTGTAAGCCCTTCCATACTTTTGGAATAAGCAATGCTTTTGTTATTTATTTATTCATGGGGAATTACTTCTACACTTTTATATCACAACTCACAAGGTATCACATAGAATATGAAAGGTACTTCCCTTCTCATCAACTATATCAATGGACTTGAACTCATGGTTGGAAGAGGACCAATTAGTATTTTAGGGAAAAAAATTTCTTTGGCTTCACAGCATAGTAGCCGCTGCAAAGAATGGTCTTTGGTAAACTAACTTAGGAAACATCAACTGCAAATTTAAGCTAAAGAGAGGCTGCATGTCTCAATGTCTTTGGGACGATACATACTTCCATTTCTACTTTGTGGGTGAGAAAACGTGAAAATAGAACTGTAGCTCGCGATATGCATAGGACTGTAACACTTACAAATAGCATATCACACACTTTATTTTCTTTTTAATACAGAAAACAAAAGTAATTGATGAAGTTTACCATCATTTAGCAAAGCACATATGTTGCAACGCCACTTTCTTCCAGCATCGGTAAATGTTACATAAGGATTAACATATGTGCGACACCGTCTACATCGAATAATGCCTGTTGAAGCAAAGTTAACAATCGGTACTTCCTCCTGAAACAAAGATGGGTTAACAGACACTATATCAGGCATAGAAAATGAGTTTCATATCAACATTGCAATAGCATCTCCAAATATTTGCAGACTTTAATCACTCTGGATTCAGAGACACTAACCCCATCAGGAGATACTGCGAGAGGGCATACAACTGCTCCAAGAGGCAGATGCCACCTTGAGGCCAAAGACTGGGAATTCGGTATGGCACTGGTTGTAAGACGTAAAAATCTCGAATCACAATTCATGGGATACATCTGGGAAAACGAAATTGGTTCTACATCACCATCCAATGGCCTTGGCAGTGCCTTAGTATCAACTCCTGGATCTATGGATCCAGGAACAGATCCAAGAGATAGGGAGCCAAACTCTTCCATTAGCCCTTGGACAGAACTTGTAGGAGGCCCAGAGCCTGGATATTGCATTTGGTCCCTAGGATGCAAGCCAAGTGGTGCGGCTACTGGTGGAGGCGGTGCATAACCTCCTTGATGACCACGGAAAGCAGGAGATGATGTTGGAGGACCAGGTGCAAATCCTCCCTGCTGGGCACCAAACGCAACTTGCATGGGTGGGGCTTGTGGAGCTGCATTAGGTTGCTTGCTTACATATCCAGGAAGTGGTGACTGCATAGGTCCTCTAGGGCCTCCGGGATATGAAGACTCAATAGGAGGCACAGATGGCTGAAAGCTTGGTCTGACCGCTGGAAACGACGAACCAGGGGAGGGCTGACCAAAATTCATACCTGGCGGCGCAAAATTAGTTTTTGGTGGTGGAGATCCCATTGCCGCCATTGACATTGGCGTCTGAGGAAGGAAGGGAGCCGGTGAGGATGAAACTTGACCAGCAGGAGGTTGCATTGGTGGTTGCCCAACAGGTGGAGGGCGAATAGGGGGTGCTTGACCTGCCGCAGGGTATTGTTGAGTTGGGAGTCGCTGAAAGGGTCCGGCAGTTGCCGTCGGAACATATGAAGGTGGTGGAGCAGGGGCAGATGGATCGCTAAACCTAGCTGGAGGGGAAGGCCTAAATATGGGGGCCTCTGGTCCAATCACAGGACCCGAGGAAGAAAAGGGTGTCATTGTCGGGGGAGCAGCTCCAAACTGTGTAGCAGAAGGTCTTACAGGGAAATTAGGACGGCCAGCATTTTCAGTCCCCATGGATTCCGTTCAATTACTTGATCTGCCTACTATAGAAATACAGCTATGCTCCCATACCTTGAGCCTGCTAAAACAAAATTCTAATAAGACCCACTTACACAAGTTCTCCAAATTCTCATCAGCCAAACATAGCAGATAAGAGCTACCGATGCTAAAAATAACATATTTTTATTTCAAGAACGTCAATCGTTGTATGGTATTCTTATTAAAATACAGAAAAAAAATAATCTTGAAATCAAGTATTCAAATATAGCATGGCATATCTATCAATACCAACAAAAAAAATCAGCTTTCAAGCTCCGCCAAATGACGATGAGGCAGAACAATGTAAGCCACTATTCCTCCATTACAGCAGACGCCCAACCTAGAGACGTTTTGAGCTACCCAAAACCCTGAAGGAGCCCATCTCCCTCATAATTAACTAAAAACACTGGGTTGTGTGTGGAAAAGGTTCACAAAAAGAGTTTGGTTAATTACAATGTCCAATTCAAATCACCTCCCAAACTGAACAAGTCTATCAATCAGAAAGAACCCAAACAGTACATACACAAATCCCTTTTTATAACCAGCATAACAAAAACACATGCAATCAAACTGAACAAAAAAAACCAGACTCCAGTAACAGTAGAGACCGAAAACCGAGTGATCAGATCAAATTCAAAGCACACTCCAAGCAAATCAGCACTAAATAGAGGCAAATTCTCTGATTATAAGAAATACCTGACCGGAGATCTTGCAACAGATTCACCGGCAGAGTCAGCGGACGGAGAAAAAACTAGCTTCAACTGACCGACAATTCACCGAATTGAATGAATCTGCAGTACCTCTCGAGACTCGAATCTGCAGAGCCAATTGGCGAATCACTCGAACGGATCTGAGGGATGGCGAATCGTAGAACCCTAGATCCGGTGAAGGAGAAGAGGCCGACGAAGACGAAGAGAAGGGCCAAATCAAATCAGCTTGTAGAGAGAAAAAATAGAGGTTCTCTCCCAAGTGTGAATAGTAGAGATTTTGGATTTGGATCTCTAACTCCAGATCCGACCCGGTTAGCTCTCTTGGGTTTTAAACCTTATATATACCGAGAGAGAGAATGACATATAACAACAATTAGGAAAAGAAAATCTTTTCCTAATTGCAAGTACAATTATTTTTTGGCTTAATATATGGATATTCCAAAAAGTTATCACTTACTCATTCCGGTAGGATTCGTTTGTTTTTAAAATTTTATTTTGTGAAATGATTCAAATACTCTTCGGATATCGTTTCAGCCAAATAGTCTTTGAGGGTGTGTGTTGAAGACCCAGCTGTTGTGGAAGCGCTTGTTGTTCGGTCAGCGTTATTACGGTGTCGAAATAAAGGATGGAGTGACTGCCAACTCAGGTCAGATTGTTTGGAGCTGGTTCTGACTCTAAATAGTTCGTGTTTTGCTCCCTCTATTATTGGTTCTGTAGTTGATGATTGTAAAAACTTAATAGTTGATACCCGATGTTTGGGTTTTGCTTTTTGTAAGCGATCCACTGATTATGTGGCGCATTTCTTAGCGCGTTCAGCTTTGATTTCGGTGAATTGAAAAAGTGGTAAGGGAAATCTTAGTCCCGCGTTATTGTCTCTGACTATAGCTGATGTGCATTAATAATAATTCAGCTTCTTTTGCCTAAAAAAAGACTAAAATGTTCTTACATATTGATCTAATTTTCAAACACATGCTACTCTCTGCATTCTCTCTTCCCTCTCTTATCTCTCACACCCTCTATCCTCGTCTTTTCATTATGTCTTTTAAGCACTAATCAAGGCAATATTATTTTTTCTGAGAAGCCTCCAGATTTCTCAAGCGCTAATCATCTTCTCTCATAGAAACTGATCCTCAACAAGGGAGACGAAGATCTGGGAGGCATAGGTCTCTTCTCATATGGACCACTCTCCTTCCATAATAGATATTCAAAAACTCATAAAGTTGTCGATGATGGTTGTGCCGGTGGAACGGAGATGACAAGTACATATTCGTCTCAACCGTGGTTTTGGTAAAACCCACAACAACAATAAATCCAAAATCTTCAAAGAAACAAAAGATTTAGTAACTCTCACTTTAGATTCCCCCGCGCTACCTCTAAAGATTATTCAAAACACTCATATCAAATTTAATAATCTAATTTTTCTTATTAAAAATAACTCTTTTCCTTCTTTTTTTGTCCATTGTGATTGGAACGATCAAATCCATAACCCCAAAAAAGAAAGGAGTCGAAGAAAATCCTTTAGAGATTGTAAGAGATTTTTATAATATGGAGTGTTGAATTTAATCTCTCTCAAATGGAGAGGGTAGCAGTAGAGAAAAAAACGGAGAAAAGAAAACAATTTCGCCAACTAGCTCGGGAAATTGAAATAGAATGGAGAGATGAGAATGAAGGATATGAGAGAGAAGAAAGGGCGAGGGGAGAGAAAGCAACGAGGGAGAGGAGCGGAGTGGCATGCGTTTGAAAATTAAAGTACTATGTAAAGGCATTTTCTTCTTCTTTGCGTCACGATAAACACGACAAAACTTAAAGAACTTCTTGACAAAAAGATTATAAATCCATTTTGGAACCGAAACCGAATTTTCATTACAACCCACCTACAGTTTCCCAAACATTAATAAATATTAAATTATGAAAAAAAATGCAAGTACATATAAATGAGAATTAACCATTAATGTAGAGTGCGACTTGGTGTTCTCGAGGTAGTTACGTTGGGGATGTCACAAACTATAAAGACGACGTGAAAGATTCCAGATTGGTGTGAACTTAATTTAAAGACACATGAGTGTGGCGAGAAGTAGGAAAAAGAAGAGAGAGGGTGTTTTTGTCATTTTAGAAAACAATAGCCACCTCCAGGGCACATGTTGTGTTTTTAACATGTTTTTACGAAAAACTAACGCGTGGGAATTTAACCAGCTTGAGCGTGATCTAGTGATTGACACTGTTCGCTCATTGGCTTCAGACCAGGGTTCGAGGCTCAACACGGTATTTAAGTGGGGTGGGTTTAAGGGTAGTTAGAAAAAGCGACGTAGTATTAAAAAATGAGTGAAAATTTAAATTAATCATCACATGATAGTGAAATTTTTGGTCATGTGTAAGAATGTGAAAATTGTGTAGAGTGATGGAGGGTAAAGTGAAATTACCCCAAAATAAATTAAGAGAGAGGGGTATAGTTGTCAAAACAACAAAGAAGACAAAGGCCCTAAAACGGCGCCGTTTCATTAATCTTTTTAACCTCAGCAACTAGGTATCGTCACGGCAACTCCTCAGCTTTTCGATAATATCTACTCTCTGTACAGAGAGAGTCTCGAGAAGAAGCGGATATGGCGACTCCGGACTCATCGCCTTCAAGAACTGAACCCGAAACCGACCTCGACACCAACGACAATTCTTCCAGTGAATTAGTGCCCGTCACCGCACGCCCTCCGGTCGTCTGCTTCGTGTCCTGCGCCGGCAACGCCGCCTTCGGAGCCGTCCTAGGCTCGGCCGTCGGATACGGTTTGGTTTCTCTCTCTTTTGCTCCTTATCTATCAGTTTCACTGTCCCCTTGATCATTTGGCTGATGGTGGCTTGATTTGCCGTTGATTTTAGAAATCTTTGTTTGTTTGATTTGTCTGGGATGATTAGTGATTGTGGTGATATAATGGGTTTTATGGACTTTGTGTTATGTTAGATTTAATGGGTTTTTTTTGGTGTGGTGACTGTTGTAGTCAGTGTTCTAAAAAATGCTAGGTGCTAGTCGGGCGGAGAGGGCCTTACGGGGGACTAATAGGGGTTAATCGGGAATTGATTGGGAAACAAATCGGATTGAAGGATTAATGCCAAGTCGGGATTTTTAAAAATCTGGTTGCAGTTGGAAGATTTGTTTTTACTAGTAGCAGTAAAATATGTTTATATTTGGTCCCGAGAAGGGGGAAATTTCTGATAATTGGCAAACGATGTGATTGAATTGGAGTTGGATCTATGGATTATGTTTATGATTATAAATTGTATTCTACACAAGCCATATGCCATCCATGGAGGAGGACACGTGAGTTTAAAATTATTTGTCGGGACTTGAGAGGCTTAAACATTAACATAGTAGTGTACTGGTTATATTCAAAACTCAAATATGCGTGAAGTATTTTGTTAGAGTTGGACTGTATTATGTATAGGTGGCGAAAGTGGAGTTTGGTAGGTGAGGATTGTAGAGTTTATGCAACAAGGGGTTTTGTTATTAACTCACATTTGGCACTGTGGATCCATGAAACTTCCCATGGTTGATGCACTTGGATATTGAGGCGTGAAGGCATTGGGATGAATAGGTCATGGCCTGGGAGTTTTGCATTGCATTTTTGTACTTGAGGGTGTTCTCATTACTATGTTATTGCAATGCTACTGAGGATCAAGAAAAGTGAGAGGAAATATACGCTCCCTCGAAATTTTAAGTGTTCTATTTTTTTTATTCAGATGTCCCAGAATAAATGTCCACATTTTCTTCAGGAAGTTACATGTACATAAATAAAGTATAAATAATGTCCTGATGATCAGCTCGTTACAACCACTAATTGAGTTGGGATGAAGGAGATAACGAGGACACGAGGAAAAAGTCAAGGAATTATTTTGGGATGGAAGGAGTAATAAAATAAGTGCACGAGAAATCTTTGAACTTAAATGTCACAATAGTGAATTATATATTACTATTTAACAAGTTTCAGTCAACAAAAGTGGAATGCTATCAAACCCTAAGAAAGGGCCGGTAGTTTTTGAGCGAAACATTTGTTGTTTTTCGGATAATTTGTAGTCAAGCTCAGTTGGAACTATGTTTTAGACTTTTAGGTTAGACAATATTTGTTATTGGATATGTGATACAACTTTATTTTTCTCCCTGTGGGTATTTGACTTTAAAAGTTGATCTTTTAATTGTGTTTCCATGAATATGAGTCGTTTTATGAATGCCTTTGACAGCTAGTGGATTGTGGAATAAACAAGGCTTTAGAGGAGCCCTTGTGTCTGCTGGATCTTCTGCTAAGGTATGAAAAGTCCTTGTGTATTTGTCCATGGGGATCATAATTGCACTCCTCACTCCGTGACCATCTCTATGCGTCTGCGTTACACTTGCATCTAGTTAAATCATTTTGATTGTTTGATGGCATTATTACATTCTTTTGTTCTTTCTAAACAACCTCATTACTAGCTGTTAAGTGCGGGTTATTATTTCTTACCGCTCTTCATGTCAGTCATTTGGGGTGCTGTCTGGGATGCATGTTTTGATAGTTTGCTTGTTGAAGTGGATTCGAAGAAGGGATGATGGTAAAAGCCTTTTCATTTATTGATCTTTTCCTAGTTTGGTTTGATCTGAATTTTAATATGAATAAGTTTTCTTTCTTTGCAGCTATCAATCCTGGTATTGCTGGATGTTGTGCTGGTCTAGTTGTAGGTTTTCCAGGTATTCATCTCCCAGTCAAATACATGAATAAACAAACATGCGTGCATGCTTGTCGAGTCTCTCACTGTAAAAATATCTGCATTCATGTGTATATTATATGACGGGTTTTTCTGGTTGCTTCTCTTTGGCATGTGTGCTCCCTAGCACAAAGAGTTGAGAATGCATGTAGACACACTTTTTATATCGCAATGGATTCCTTTGCTTTAAATATGAAGTGCTTGTGTTTAGAATGCCTCCCTCAACCTGTTTATATTTACTCTTTTACTCATATTCATTCAGTTAAAAGTGTCCGACTTTAAATAGTGACTGTTTAAGGAAGTTTATGCTATGACACAAATCAACGTAATATTTTCATCTGAGTTGTGCTTTTGACTTTTCCAGATCAATATAAATTAGAAAAAATTGCAAAAAGGTGCCCTATTGTATGGAAATTTTGCTAGAAGGTGCTATGTTGTTTGTTAATAGCAAAAAGGCGCTCTGTTGTTTCAATTTTTTTTGCAAAGTGTTTTTTTATTATAAAAATGATGAAATTGCCCCTGAAATTAAGAATTATTTTTTCATAACATAATTATAAAAAAATAATTTAACTAAAAAAGTAAATTACAAAATTCAATTTTTACAAGTTCTAGTTAGAAGATAAAAATAGAATATTTTTAAACTATTTAATTAGAAATAATAATTCTTAATTTCAGGGGCAATTTTGTCATTTTATGAAATACACATTTTGCAAGAAAATGGAAACAACAAGGCACCTTTTTGCCATTAACAAACAACAAAGCACATTCTTGCAAAAATGTCATACAATAGGGTACCTTTTTGCAATTTCCCTTATAAATTATCGATAAGAAGTATCGTTTATAAGACAGTGGGGATAGTTTCAGGATGTTGATTTGTACCAATAAAATGTTACATTTTTGCGATGGAAAAGAAATCAGCCTAATAATTTCTACCTGTAACTATGTAGCTGCACCTGCGTCTCTTCTAAAGAGCTGTCTCACTTTTGGAGCATTCACATACATCGCAGAAGGGCTCAACGCTCGCCAAGCATCGGCACACTCATATTCCATGAAAAACAGAAGCACCAAGAATACTTACCGCTACAACGGACCTCCTACATTGGCACTTCCACTCGCAGAGGAACTAAAAGGGGCATTCGAGGCCTTCTGCAAGTCCTTGAAGAAACCCAAGTCCATATTTCCCACAGCACAGTAGAAATTTTGGGGTATTGTAATCCAATGAACATTTGCAGTTGAGATTCTTTTCTCGTGGTCTGTAAGCATTTTTCGGATATGATCTTTACTACTTGTTTTGGAGATTAGATGAAAATTACCGTTCAAACAATGCTATGTGATGAGAGTTTAGGCAGTCAAGTTTCTTTAAATTGGAATGCAAACATAAAATTAGGTTAATGAATGGTTTTTAAATTGAATTTTATCAAAGCTGACCAGGTGATCCGGTCCATAAAATCTAGATCGAAGGGTGATATATCTCTAGATTTTTCCACTTTGTACAGAATGATGAAAATGCTATTGGAATTTTTTTTTTTTAACTTGAGACGTGTCATTTTTCTTTTTCTTTTACTCAATATTACAGCCCGCTGCTTGATAACACAAAAATGGACAAGTTCAAGTCAGAAAAATATTAATTTCAAAACGTTTTCGTCATTTTGCAAAGTTGATGGCCACTTTTTGCAAAAATGAAATAGTACACAATCATTTGTTGCAATTTATCTTGTATCAAACAAAATGAAGGTTTCATTGTGACTTGGATCAAACCTAACGCTCTGATACTGATTATGAATTACAATAGGAGGTTCCTTTATATAGCAAACAATAGGAAATAAACCAAATTAGGAAACATATTACGAATAGAAAATCTTAATTTAATTAACTATTCTAACGCATTTAACACCATTTGCATTACAATATCAATTCTTGAGTGCAATTGCTATCTGCTGTGCAGACACTAACACTGAACATAGCGACATTCACTTTCAAGAAGACTGAAAAATGTCATTTAGCCGCAAACCTAAAACTCAATTCAACGACCAGCACATGTTCAGCTCTCTTTTCTCAACCCAGTATCAAGAACTGACCTGCGACTTTCAGGGAGCTCGTAAAATTCTGCAAGATAGGCCAACGCCTCCGAGTTATCGTTACAAACTTTCCACAACGACGCAACTTCCCCTTTGGACACAGTACCCCACTCCTCGCACTCATCAAGAAAGTCCAGTAGCTTCGAATAGAAAGAATCGTAGTTCATCAGCAGGAACGGGACTGGCAAATTCGACCCTATCCTTTCCAGCTGAATCAGTGCTAAGATCTCGAACATCTCATCCAGAGTGCCAACTCCACCTGGGAGAGCAACTACAGCGGTTCTTTCAGAACTGGTGTTCCTAACTGCAGCATCCACCAGCCCGTGCTTCCTCGCGGAGAAAAACCTGTTTTCTTGTCAGTGCAGCTTGTGTGAGTGGTTAATAGTTTGAAACAGGCTTGTGGAATTTAATGTTTTGTGGACGTTACACCTGCACGTGAGATACGTGTCCGATGGCAAGTATGGGTGGAAATTCGAGGCTGTCCATTGGCCTGCTTCTTTTGCTATCTTGAATCCACCTACTGGTTTCTCTGCTTGCAAAGCACCTTTGGTAACTGCATCCATTAGCCCCGGGCCGGCTCCTGACCATGAAGTGCAATCCAATAGATTTGCAATCTGACAATTTGAGAATAGATGAAGAGGTCCGTAAGGAACCTGAATATTCTTTATTATACGAAACATGTTGATGAATTCTACGTTCTGTAGGACTCTTCTTCCGCTGGAATCTAGGCATGACAGACAATTAAGCACATACCGGAAAGTGCAAACTATATCAATTTTATTCACGTATTATATTTCAAAGCAACTTACACGAAGTGATCAATTAGTGTTTTAACCGGAAGAAACACTAATTTGTTCATTGTGGTATTTTTGGAGTTCATATGTTAGAAAAACTAGCGTTTGTCAAAATGCTAGTGTATGGTATTCATAAATCATAGTTCACGATGCAGTTTTTCATCAGACAGATGATAATTAATAATATTCTTGTATGCAAAATAAATGATTCATTATTATTTAATCATGTGAAGCCATAAAAATGAACGGTACATTATCATTTAATCATGTGAAGCCATAAAAATGAATTATACATTATCATTTAATCATGTCAAAGTGCAAGCTATATCGAGTTTATTAGTGTATTTATATTTCAAAAACTCACATGTAGTGAACGGTACACGTTCCAACCAAAAGAAACAATAATGAGTTCATGTCTGCTTTTTAGAGTTTCCATGTTCAACATCGAACATTTGTCTTATTGCTAGTGTCTGTGTTCATAAATCATAGCTTACGGAGCAGTTTTTCTTCAGTCAAATAATAATTAATGTTATTCTCGTATGCAAACAAAATGGTTCATTATCATTTTATCATGTGAAGCCATAAAATGTACAGACTAACCTCTCTACTGAGCTCCAGCGTTTGCAGATAATGTGAATGATCAGGTCCCATCCTTGAAGAACCCAAGTAGACTACTCCCCTACCAAGCCTATGTATGAGTTCATAACATCGTTCTATCTCTTTTCTGACCTTTTATGGAAAGTTAAAGCAGTGATTTTTTTCACGTGAGAATAATAACACTTTATACATCCACACAACAAATGTCTAGATATAATATAATTATAAATCAACAGAAGGGGCACAAAACAGCCTGCCTAAGATAAACAGTAGCAACAAGCTTAAATGCTGGCCCAAAAATGAAATAAAAATTAAAAATTGAGCTACAGTTGTAGATGTCATCAACACACACTTTGTTCTCTATTTCAATATCCACTAGATTTCGTTGAGGAGAACAATGAAAGTTGAATGCCAACTTATGTCAACTTTTAATGGAAAAGTTTAAAACTTGTGATATATGAAGTGGATGTTCAAGTACTCAGAATCAATTGTGCTGCTACAAGTACACTTTCTTAGAACCGGGGAAGATTAGTATACATGAAAGCCTATGACTGCGAATCTTCAAATTAAACTTTAAAAATGCCCTTTCTAGCATGATTAATCCAATAATAACTCGAACTATATGTTGCTTAGCATCCATCTAAATTGACTTTGTCAAAGTTTAGGGGCTTATGTGAGATGTTGCCATCTTGATTCAAACCACACAACCAGAACTGGTGTTAATACTACCATGTGATAACAGATCAAAGCTAGCATAGCAGTGATAGCTGCTTTTCGAGACAAGATTAAATTACTTGAAATTCATCTACAGGTTTCAAGTGGCGCTTAGCATGCTTATACGCATCTTGCCTATATTTAATGTCGAGGATAATACGAGTAGAAAAATAAGTCAACAATTATAAAGTCATTTATGTTAAATGCATATATCCAATCCAACAATGACTAGGCAGAACCTATTCCAACTGATTTCCCATTCTTCACTTGTTGCATATTCACCATAAATTATATCAGAACACGTAAAAAGGCTTCATTCATCTCCAAAAACATGTCTCATTCGAGTTTCTACAATCTTTAAGCATACTCCTACATTTTCCCTACAACTTTACTTTCTCTCCACTTGCCCTCACAGTCACAAACTCGGTGATCATAAGAACAACTGATCTCAAAGACTGCTTAAATTTAATGAACATTTAACGAGAACTAGCAATGCATTGCACAATATGTTCAAAACAAAAACAATTCTACTGTAAACACCAAGGAGTCAAAGGGGACATCCTCAGAATCTTTAGCAGAAAACATGGTCGCATCAATACCTAATTATTCATACGATCATATACTCCCATTACTGCCAAAAATCCAAATAAATATCCAGAAAGGAGCCAAATTTTGAACTGGATATACCTCATTTGGGCTGCTTCTTTCTTCAAAATCAATGGATTCACGCTTGCACAGTAAAGCACCTTTTGGGGGCTTGACAACAAAACTGATGCTCTGTCTGTCTCTTTCACTGAGCAGTGGGAGCTTCACAGTGCTGTTTGGAGACCCTTTGAGCAGAAAATGAGAAGCAAATGAAGCGGCTGGTGAAAACCCCATTTCCAGATTCACCAGCTCCGAGAATGTGGCAAAAAAAGTGATGTTTTCGATGAATGTGATCGAAAATTTGAAGTGGGTCAGAGTCGATTCGAGTGATGATCAGATTTTAGAGGGCGATTTGAGGGATAAGAGTCAGGAGAATGTGGTTCCTTGTTCCATTTCCAGAACTTTTGCTATTGAGAACAAGGTGCTGCTTCGATGTTCACAAGTGCGAGGGTATTGATGTAATTTTGAGATCGGAAATGGCTATATTGAACTTTTTGTTAAAAAAATTTATAATCATTTTATCACTTTGGATTTAGAGAAAATGTCCGTTTATTCTAACTCAGTATCAATTATCTTGTTTACGGGAAAACACGAATATTATTAAGCATTAACCTGACATAATGTCGGATAACTGAAATAACAAATGGTGGGACAAACACTGCATCATGATCTCAACTACTGTTAGTTAAGACGTATTCGGCTAATTTATTAGCCACGGAATTGCAAGAGTGACGAACAAAATAAATAAAAATACGTGTCACAGTGGACAATACGTGATAACAATCGCTAATGATACCTTCCAAGATGTTCGACTCGACCCGTTTAGCATCATGTAAAGTTACGACATCTACCTCATACGGGATGGAGAAACCCCGTGGTCCCGTTACATAATGCTTTAAACATGGTTCCATGATAACCCCGGAGACTAATCGACTCGAATCAGTTAGCATAATGCAGAGCCACGACCTCCACCTCACACGGGTGGAGAAATATTGTGATCTTATGCAAAACTCACTAAACCATATTCCTCGATCAACCCTGTGATTAATATGGGAACTACCTATCTTTATAACTTTGATATTATATTATTTTTGATGTTCTGATACAATAGGTGGAACGCTTTATATAGAATATAAACCAAACTAAATAGGCAACCTAATATAATATAAAATAAGAAAACCCTAATGCACCTACAATTAATATTATAATCTAATAGT
>JAYMTP010000753.1:0-29505 GCA_036897365.1 Geranium brycei
ACAAACACAACACTTTTTGTTGCGTCGGGGCTATGGAGTACCTGAAAATCTCAGACTAGACGCTTTGCTTCTAAATCCCGACTCGTTAATTAGTCAACTAAACGACTGTAATGACTAATCAAAACCAGTCGTGTGGAGGCTGATGTCTTTGTGATTGGCAAGTATATAAATAATAAAATTCCAATTGTTGTCATTTTATTTGTCCATAACCATATTAAATAACACATCACATTCAGATATGGCTCATTTAGTCATATGGCATGACAAAGCACAAACAGAGACATGGTGACTTTGACTAAAACAAATACATTATCCTAACAAATAAATACATTTCTCTCAGTCACCACCGCACATACCATCGGAACAAAAATGGAGCGTACAGCCCCAACTCACACCCTCAGGCCGCTGCTACGACGCGCGTTTTTTCACCGCGCGTTCGCAGCGGCTTACACGTGCGGCCTCGCGGCCCTATTCTACCGCCACGCCCAAACCCTCCTCCGCGGCACCAACAACTTGATCATCTTCTTTATATTGCTCTTCTCCGACCTCGTTCTCGCCTTCATGTGGCTCGGCGGGCAGTCCTTCCGCATGTGCCCGGTTCGCCGCCAGGAGCATCCCGAAAATCTCCGGTCCGATTTTGATTTTCCGGGTATGGACGTGTTCATATGCACGGCGGATCCGTACAAGGAGCCGCCGATGAGCGCGGTGAACACGGCCCTGTCGGCGATGGGTTATGATTACCCGGCGGAGAGGGTGTCGGTGTACGTGTCGGACGACGGAGGGTCGGAGCTGACTCTGTTTGCTTTCGTGGAGGCTGCCAAGTTTGCGGCCCACTGGTTACCGTTTTGCAGGGACAACAACATAGTTTTGAGGAGCCCTCAAGCTTATCTTAGTACCGAACAACCTTGGTGTCCGAATTTTGAGAAGATCAAGGTGACCTGTTCTTGTTTTGTTTTGCTTCTGCAAATGTTCTAATTTAAAATATTGTGATAAGAGAAAAAGTAAAGTACAATACTAGTAGAATCGGTTAAATAATAGAAACACATGCGAGGCACGCACTGTTGCGTTGTCATGTGGCGCCTCCATGTTGATTCTCACAATTTTCAAGCATTTTATGATTTTCATTGAATGTAGAGAGAATCCAGTGAGAACTGTGAGAACCACTGGAGCGCGCCACGCGGTGTTGAGCTGACAGGCGCGATCCCTTGATAAAGTTCACTTATAGGATATAGTACGTAACCCGCCCCCTTTGTCACACGATACTCTTATATTAGTTCTCATGATTCTCACGCTTCTTGTAATTTTAACTGAAATGATTCCCTATATACACACACAAGATTTCTGCCATGTCATTGAGAGCCACTTTACACCCCCATTCATAAATTAGGGGGACTCAATCTTAGTTCAATGCATATTCTAACAAATAGCATATGCCCTAATGGGGTTTGAACCCAAAAGCTCTCCACAAACACTGCCAGGCTCAGCTAATATATATTTCATTTAAAATTAGGCTCTTAATGTAAGTTTCAAGAAAATATTTGTGATTAAATGTGGAACTTTATACACTAATATGACAATATAATGAAAATCAAGCAGGTTATGTATGAAAGCATGAAAATAAAGGTAGAAGACGCCGTGATCACCGGAAGAATTCCCGACGAGTTTATCGCAGAGGAAGAACACCGCCAGGCTTTCAAGAAATGGAATGATGACGGGTCATTTACTCGCCTTGATCACCCCACCGTCATTCAGGTCACTTATATTATCTACTGACACAGTCACCCATGTAATGCACAATAATGAATACCTTAATTTCTTGTTCATCCACAGGTTTTGCTACAAAGTGCCACCGATAAGGACACTTCAGGCCATTCCATGCCAAATCTCATTTATGTCTCAAGAGAAAAAAGAACCACTTCTACTCACAATTTCAAAGCCGGTGCTCTCAACGCTCTTGTATGATTTTCTAACTAATATTGTTGACTAGTTTATTTTCATCAGTAATAATTTAAACAACAATAATGACCAGTATGACGAATAAGTTATTTCTGTCACTTCATTCACAACTTTCTGTTACTATTTTTATTGATTGATTAATCTTTTATCGTCTCATTGTTTAACTTGTATTAGCTTCGAGTTTCGGCTGTCATGACCAATGCACCGATTGTCCTGACTCTCGACTGTGACACCTGCTCCAACGATCCACAAACGCCCTCTCGGGCTCTCTGCTACATTTCGGACCCGACACTCGTTCCCAATTTGGCCTATGTTCAGTTTCCTCAGTGTTTTCGCGGTCTCAACGAGAGTGACATCTACAATTCCGAGTTAATTTACCCCTTTAAAATTAACCCGTTGGGGATGGACGGGTTGGCGGGTCCGGACTATTTCGGATCCGGAACCTTCTTTTGCCGGAGATGTTTCTTCGGACCTCCCTCATCTTTGGTGTTGCCAGAGATTCCGGAGCTGAGCCCACTTCATGTGGTGGACAAGCCTATCCTGTCCCAACCAGTTTTGGCACTAGCACATGCTGTGGCAACTTCCACCTATGAAAACGACACTACTTGGGGAACCAAGGTAAGCTCATTTTTTGAGGGTAAAAACTGATTGTGTAATATCTCACTTTCATAAGTAGTACTTCCGTGTGCAATGTTCTAAAAAATGTTAGGTGCTAGTCGGGCGAAAATGATCTTTTGAAGACTAATCGGAGATTAGTTAGAGATGAATATTAAAAAATAAATCGAATTTAAGAATTAATCGGGAATTAACAAAAGGTTAGTGCAGGCTAGTCGGTGACTAATCAGACAAGTCGGGAATTTTTAAAATGTTGATCATGTGTTAGGTTTTATTACAAGAGTTTATAGTGAATTATTCAAATTTTACACTATTTGTCAATTCATCAAAAATAAAACAAATGGGTCACTTGACCTCTAATTTTTTTTTTCAAAATGGAATATCTTCTTGAAATAAAAAAAATAATTAAAACTAAAAAGAAAAATTAAGTATATTTTTGTGATAGAAAAGACAATGATAGAAGTGGAGGATACATCTCATATAATAAGCATGAATTTGTTGGTTTCAACTTCATTTAAGCAGTATTGGTGATAAAAACGTGTAATTCTTTTAATTTGGCCGATATATTTGTAATTTTCCATAATTTGATTCATGGCATGGTTTTAAATCAAGTGACACCTATTTATGATGAGTTTGTGAACCTTGCAGGTGGGTTTTAGATACGGGTCGTTGGTGGAGGATTTCTTTACAGGTTACCAGCTGCACTGTGAGGGGTGGAGGAGCATTTTCTGTGACCCTGAGAGGCCTGCCTTTTATGGGGATATACCCATAAACCTGAACGATGTTCTTAGTCAAATAAAGAGGTGGGTCCTTGGGGGTCTTGAGGTGGCCTTCTCTAGGACCAGTCCCGCAACTTTTGGGGTCCGGGCTTTGGGTCCTCTCATGGCCCTTTCATATTGCTTCTATGCATTTTGGTCCCTTTGGTCCATTCCAATCCTCACATATGCCTTTCTCTCCCAGCTCACTCTCCTTTGTGATGTCCCCATCTTCCCAAAGGTACCAAAGTCCTATAATATGCATGTGCCGTGTGCTTCTTTTGATTCTTTAACTCAGATTGAGTGCATAAACAAACATGTTGTTGAAATGAAGAAAAACAAGAATACCAAAAATCTACATGGTTCGTCATTAATATATCGACTACGTTCACATGCAAAGGAAAAAACTATTAGAGAGAGAAACGATGCATAATCTCTAAGTTACTAATTATGCTACCACGGTGTTTTAAAAATTGTTAGATGCTAGTCGGGCGGAGAGAGCCTTTAGGGGACTAATCGGGAATTTATCGAAAATCCGATTGAAGGATTAATCGAAAATTATAGATGGTTAATCGGGGATTAATCAGACAAGTCGGAGATTTTTAGAACACTGTTTATAATACTGTATTTTATAATTGGAAAAACAAACAAAAAGTTAATTTGCCAAAAGAACTGGAAACCCATGTTTTATATTGTAATCTCCAGTTTTTTCCGATTAGTTTGTCGGGACAAGTTTCTACACGAATTAACTACACCAGATTGTAAACTCTAGTTTTGTCGTGACAAATCTCTCGCCAAATAGAAGGCATCAGATTGTAAGCTCTAGTTTTATTCGTGACAAGTCTCTCGAGAAAAAGAAGACACCTGATTGTAAGCTCTAGTTTTATTCGTAACAAATCTCTCCGTAAACATATCATACCATTGGTTGGAGGCCTCTTCGCGCTTCGTCACTGACCCCGACTATCACCTTACTGGCTAATATATACCAGTGTGTGATTATTCGATTCAAGACATATCCAACATTAATATGAGTGTTAACAACGTTGTCGTTGTGGCAGGTGTCAGAACCATGGTTCCTGCTGTACACATTCCTTTTCCTAGGGGCGTACGGACAGAACTACCTAGACTTTGCCTTGTCCGGAGGAACATTCAGGAGGTGGTGGAGCGACCAGAGGATGTGGATGGCAAGAGGAATCTCCACTTGCCTGTTCGGGCTCGTCGAGTTCCTGCTCAACTCCTTGAATATCTCCATGGTGATATTCAATGTCACAAGCAAAGTGGTCGACGACGAACAGAGCAAGAGATACGATAAAGGAACCTTGGAGTTTGGAGTACACTCCCCTATGTTTGTGCCAATAGTCATGGCTGCGACTCTCAACCTATTTTCACTTCTGTGGGGGCTCAAGCTGGTCTTTGGAGACCACAGAAGTGACCTCACTGCACAAACACTGCTCTCAGGGTTTGTGGTGGTGAATTGTTGGCCGGTTTATGAAGCGATGGTGCTGAGGACTGATAAGGGAAAGATGCCTATAAAAACTAGTGTGGTTTCTATGGTTCTTGTGTTGGTTATGTGTAAAGCAGCTGCTCTTGCTATGGGGAATTAATTGACCATTTGGTGTTGGAAACTCTGCATATAGTCTCTCGGGAAGAGTTCAGGTGAAAATCATTGTTAGAATATCGGTGTATCTACATGATGTAAGTGCGTAGAATTTAATATCGACCATTTAGAAGTTCAGTTTAAAGGTGCACATTGGTTTCTAGTTTGTATTTTAAGGGGGGAATTTTCATTGAACCCCCTTCTTTGTATGTTTATACATATATATATACAAAAATGCTGGCCCCGTACAAGTATTCGCTAAGATTTAAACTTCTGGCTTGGTGCGAGGACGGAACATAAGTTTTCATGCAGGTTATTCACTAAGATTCAAACTTTTGGCTTCGTATGAGGTCAGATGCCCACTTGACCAACCCTAGTGGGCAGCTTATATCAGCTTGTGGTATGTACTTCTTCAGTTTTGTGCAGAAATCTTGAAAGTCCGGTTCAGCTGCAGTCAGTATTCTAAAAGACGCTAGTCGGGCGGAGAGGGCATTTTAGGGACTAATTGGGAATTATAGAGGATTAATCGGACATGTCGGAGGATTTTAGAATACTGGTTAATCGGGCATTTATGCCAAAACTTCACTACTTCGAAAAAGGGTACACATTACACATTGAAAAAAATCTCACATTCACTGAGACTGCAACAATGGTATGAATCATGATTCAATTTTATGAACCGTGAGTTTGTATATGAACAACTACTGAAGACTGTGAGGGTGATTCTTCAATAGTTATTGTCACTTGTTCTGTTGAATTAGTAGAAACTTCTGAGGCGGCCCCTGCTATATGCTGTGACGATACATTCTGTGTCGGGACAAGGGCGCTTCCAGGCGGAGGATGGACATGGAACCTGTGATTGCAAGAAGGGGAGGACACGACAGCGGATCTGCAGAGCGGACAGGTTGAGTTTGAGCGCAGCCAGTGGCGAATGCAGTCGAAATGGAACACGTGCTTGCAAGACGGGACTTGGAGCAGCTCCTCTTTCAGCTCAAATTCTCCCAAACAAATACAGCATCTGCAGAAAGTTTCTTTCTTGTAAGTTAAAAAGATCTTGGAGATGCTGCAGAATAAATTGTCACTCATGTTCCATGAATTCAAAAAAAACTTTGGACCTGATGCTCTCTAGCACTATTGTGCAGCATTCATGGAGCTCGTTAATTTAGAATACAATCACCACTATATAAAATTTCAAGAATCTAAACCCTTTTGAGCCTGCATTTACTAGAAGAAATATACGAACCTGCGAATATTGGTAATTCAGTAACTTGACTTGATTGCTAACTTCTATCGACAGAATATTGAACTTTGTTTATATTTGGTTGGACCATACTAATAATACTACTGCATAACTTTAATGGATGTGTTCAGTGAAGAAACTTTAGTGGCGGTGATGAAAAAGTGAAAAGGAATTGTCATGGTCAACTTGATGATTGCGATGAAACAGTGCAACATTATCTTGAGCACATGTATGTAGGACACAGTCCATGGATGAAACACCAGCACAGGACACAAATCAGCCAACTTTTTTTCTCATGCCAAATTATTTAGAAGATAGAAATTGAAGACTTACTGTGAATCTCTTGCTCTGAGTTCTTCGTCAAACAAGACTGTTGGGAACTTGTCCTTGATCTCCCCCTTGAACCCCATCTGGCAAGACTGAAAAAGAAACCAAAAGACAGAACACAGAAGATGGTAAGCACTGGAAATCATCAAAGATGTCATTTTTATCAGCAAATTGACAAGAACGGCCTCATGATCATTTTTATGCTTACCGAAGAGACGTACGTAGCAGCATGAGTGAAACTTCTTGGCGGGGGCGCCGAATACCCAGAAGCCCTCCTCTTGAGATAGAACAAATAGAACAGCAAGAAGAGGATTATGGAGAAGAGGATCGGAATGGAGAAGATGAAGGCCTGGTAAAGCTTGAGCTGAAGTGCCTGGGGGTACAGGTGAGGAGGGCTTGGAGTTTGAGGAACACCCATATGACCACTTTAGTTACCTCCAAGAGAGATAGATAGATGAATATGTAATTGAAGGAGAAGAGGTGGGAGAGGAACAAAGGCCTTGTTGAGTGTATTTATGGAGAGAAAATTTCTGGTGGCACAGGCTCATAGGGTTGGTGTTTGATTGGGAAAAGGAAAGAGACATGATCAGTAATTAAAATGCCACAAGTAACTTTGCTTATTAGTAGTAACTTAAAATAAAGAAATAGGAACCTCAGCCAGCATAGGTCTTTTTGAGATCAAAACTACATGATGGTATAGATTCTCCCTTCATTTTCAAGAATGGGACTGTCCACTAAAATTTCTGGACCCTCACACCTCCCATGTCTTCTTCCTCATCCCGCAAGCACCAAAACTTGTCCCAACTACATCACTAAAATACCAAAAGGAGCATCATTTTTGCCGGGTCACGGCCCAACGCACAAGCCAATGTCCTATTTGCTGCGCAGCAAATGGGTTTGGATTAGCACATAAAATGAAAATAGATGGCTGCAATGGTTGGCAGGTCAGTGAGCTACCAACCGTCAAAGGTGATACAATTATGGGGCAGCAGCAAGGTGGATTTAACTCATTTTCAAGTAATTGACACTCTTCTGCTCTACATTGTCCTTTCTTCACCTATTTTTGTTCAAGAATAGACTCCAACTAAATAATTGTTAGCACCCCAAGTTTCTTTATAATACAAAAATCAACAATTGAAACATTTGAATAATTACTTAATTGATTTTTTTTTTTGATCAGCAATTACTTAATTGATGATTCCATGGGCTTAACTTCAAACTTGAAAGCCATTCACATCAAAGACTCACATATGATCACAAATGCTTGGACAATGGCTAAACCATTTGATACCCTTCACCTAAAGAGCAAAGAAAACAAATATAGCATTTTGAAGAAGAAAACAAGATTACTCGTGAGGGATTTGTTTCTTGCTCAAAGACAAAAAAGTAGTAGTAACTACATAGAGACTTTTTTTGGGGGATTATTTCTAATTTTATGGTGTTCATTACTGTAGAAGAGTTGTTGAACAATTTAAATGAGTTTTCTTGTAGTGCATGGAGAGATTGAAAGTTGCACACCACCTGCATATAAACTACAGCTAATTAATGGTCAAGAGGGGTCTACCTATTTCATGAATTTCATACACAAGAAATATTACTTTATAATAGCACTGAATAAAGCACAAAAACAACAAATATCTGAGTGAGACCCACGTCCAACTTTCTCGAACTTTTATTTATAAATATTTATTCTATCATATTCAGCACTAAACTAATAAATTCACATTTGTTTAATGATCCAAGTTGTTCCCTTTTTCATCATTGGAGGATACAGTTCTGGTGTTGGGCTATGGCATGCCCTTTTCTTGGATACAGAAGATCTCACTGTTATTGTTAGTGGTGGAATGATGTTGAACCCAACTATCTCTTTCCCTCTATAAGATAAGATTTCATATTAGACCACTATTATCACATTATTCTCTCCACATGTGAGCAAAAGAAAAAAGTTTCTAGTTATATAGTTTTTTTAGTCTCTACATGAACAAAGTGCTCCTACTTTTATTCCAATGATCTCAGGAACAGGCAGCTGGGTTTAACTCCACTGATAAATTGAAGCACAGCCATAGTACTTTTTGGATTAACTGAAAAATAAAGAGCTGAAAAGCTGTTATATGGATGGAGGATGATTAAAGATATCAAGGGATATTAAGTAGTGCATTTTGATTCCTGATAATATCATTGGCTGACAAAAATGATTAAATCATTACAGTTCAGTAAAGAAAAAGAATGTTCACTTCATTCAGATGAATGACTTTTACGTGTTTCCTTATACCAATAAAGTTCCTTCTTCAAAACTTTGAGTGTAAATTTCAGATGATATCATCATCTCCCTTTAACTTATCAGAAAGACCTACAATGGACTCAGGTTTTGTAAAGTAGGTAAAGAGGAGATATGTACTGTCCCCAGATAAGTATTTAAGTATCAGTATCCCCGTTCTTCGGCTTGATCTCATGCGTGAGCAATTGAATAGCTTCACATATGTGACACCACCAGCAACAAGCATCTCTAAACATGAAAAAAAAAACCATTAGCCAAGCAATAGAACTATTTTGTTACAAGATGCAGAATGTAAGTCAATACCCTCATGATGCCGATTTGGTGCCAACTTGATTTGAATGACTAAACATGTATAATGGTAAGATTTCATGCTTAGCTCCTTTGATGCACAAAATGATCATGTTTTGCACTTCTGCTTTAGTCGACATAGTAGACTGCCATACATATCGAGATCTTAGAGGCCACTACTCAATGCTTGTTTGGCACATGGAAGATCAGAACACTACAGCAGTTAAATATTTTAGCATGATTTAGAAGCTCTCAGGATTCAAACCCATCAACTAATTTACAGTTGCATTAAGAAATGGCTCCTAATGAATTTTCACAATCTTTAGGGCCCAATAATCAGAAAAGGAATGGATGCAATTTACAGAAGATAGGCTTTTTATTCAACTAGATTAGCAAATCTGATTTTCCTAAACACAGCAACACAAGTTTTTCTGGGTTTCTATCAAATCAAAATGTAACCTTTCTACTATGGAAATAACACTCACCACTGAGGTTTGATTCTTCCTCAATCCTCATTGTGCAAATGTGGGTTTTACTTCAAATTTTCTCTGTTGCTTGATTTCCCAGCAACCAAACAGAGGGAAAAGAGAAAATGTACAAGAAATTTCGAATCTTTACCTCTCCATACTTCTGGGTAAGAGCTCAGCACTCAGGCAATAGCATAGAGAGACCTTATGGGGAAGAAGAACCAGACATTGAGCTTGGTTGAGGATGTGAATTTGTTTACGAACTTGGGGTAAAGTAGGGATTTTCATAGGAGAAAGCAAAAACGACATCGTTTAATCCCAGTTAAAGCAATAGCTTCCTCTTTCTTTCTTCCAAAGCAAAGTTCGAAGAACTGAGCAGAGAGAGAGAAGAGAAGAGAAGATGGATCCGAAATTTACAGAGGTTTCGCAGACATTCGAGCGGTTTAAAGCAGCTTATGTGAGGAACGATTTCGATAGCTGTAACAAGTTTCTCTCCCAGCTCAAGGTTCGAATCATAAAACCCTAACTTTTTTTTCGAATTTTTCCACTGTTTTAGATTTGGATTTGCCCCATGTTATTGTTTTCGATAAATCGATGATGGGTAACATATTTGAAGCTGAATATGAGACGACATGTTGTGTTCATGATATGGGTTTGAGCTTCTTATTATGTCACAGGTTGCGTTGACTCAATTCAGGAGCCTACCTCCTTTGTTTGAACAGACACCCAATGCAATCCACGAATTGACATTAGCAAGTAAGGTTATCGAACCCATGTATATGCATTTTGCGAAGAGCTTGGAAATGTGTAGAAGTTTAGTGTTTTGATTAATTTGAAGTTGAAGATGATGTGTGGTTGGTTGAGAAGCTTTCGATTATGTATTTGTGTCTAGTCGAGTAATCTTCTTTATTGACGACCTCTTGGTTTGTTGTGTGTGTCGAATTTTAGGGGATATTTATGAGCATGCTGTTGTTCTTAGTGTGAAGCTTGAAGATCAAGATGCCTTTGAGAGAGATTTCTTTCAGCTGAAACCTTACTATACGGATGCTGGGTAATTTTCTTGTTGCACTTAGTTTAATCTGTGTTGAATTTGATGTTTGTTCTGTTCTAAACTTGTGAGACCTCGGAGGGGATGGTTATTTCTGGTTGCTTACAATTCTCTGATACAAGAAGACTGTATGGTGTTTTATGGTTGAATAAATTAACGAGGAGGGTGAATAACCATGCGTAGTGATTTTGCCAAGATTTTCTGGCTGAGCCTTTTCTGCATTTAAGCTCGTATTTAACTGGGATGAAGGCGTGAAACACTTCCCATTTAAAAGAAGGCATTTTTCCCAACAGTTTTTTACTTACTGACTTGTTATGTCCAATTTCATTGCATTTTATAGAATGAAGTTAATATTTATGACTTCTTGTGTTACTGGAACAGTACACGTCTTCCGCCATCCCCGCAAGAGCATCCAATTTTGGGTCTCAACCTGTTGAGGCTGCTTGTGCAGAATAGAATTGCGGAATTTCATACTGAACTTGAACTGCTTTCTTCTGCTGCTTTGGAGAATCCTTGCATCAAGCACGCTGTAGAGTTGGAGCAATCTTTCATGGAAGGGGCTTACAACCGTGTGTTGACTGCTAGGCAGACAGTACCACATGAGACTTACGTTTATTTCATGGATCTCCTTGCAAAGACAGTCAGGTAATTTGTTTGTCCTAAAACAATAATGGTAGTGTGAGGATGGAAAAGAATTGTAAGTAATGGATAACAGTCATTCAGCCATCAAACTAATTATTCTGAGTTTGTGAAGCCTGAGGTAGCAAGGGAACCGGGAAAGTACATAGAGAAGACTCTTTTTTTCTATTCTACTTCCATTTGCTTTTGTATAATGTAGCATATTTGAAGTGTTCTTTTTTAAAATTAGTGGAAAGGGGTTGTTTGGATGCTCATTGATGCTAGGGGGTTGCCTTGTTTACAAACAATGTATGCTATTATCTTTTTTGCCAACATGATTACCACCTGAATTGACTTGGTAAAAGAATTATCATGGAATATCCTTGGCGTGAGAGGGACCTACCCTGAATGTCCACTCAATATGTACATATGGAACCTTAAGGGCCAAATTAGTATGTCATTGTGGGCTTCTTTTTTTATTGGCTCGTTATGGGCTCTTCTTCTTTTTTATATCGGCTCATTGTGGGCATCTTCTTGATTTTGACACTTCCAAATCCATCGTTTTGAATCTCTGCAAATAGGTTGTTATGGAACCATATTGTAAATCTTTCTCTAGTTTGAATTTGTGTAATTCATATCTGCTAGAAGAATTCATATATTATTTTTGTTCTCATTTCTGTTTTTTTCAATTTTGTAGAGATGAAATAGCTGGGTGCAGTGAGAAGGCATATGATAATCTTTCAGTCAGTGATGCCAGAAAAATGTTGTTGTTCTCCGCGGACCACGAACTTCTGGAGTATATCAAGGAGGTAAATATCACCGAGATTCAAGATTAGCTAGTGGTTTCTTGATTAATTAAGCATCCTTTGGGGAGTTTTTTTTTTTCATTTCAGTTTCTATTTCTGCTGGCTATACACATATTCTCGCAAAAAGAAGCATGTCAACAGGCTTCCATGCATTATATTTTTTAGGCCTTAGTTTAAAAGGGCTTAACCATAAATGTATGGTGGACATCAAACTTAACTTCTTATTACTGAATGAAGAGACACAACTAGCATTAGTATAGTATCAATGCATTTCATTTGAACACTAATGCACCTTTGTAAATGTGACATTTTCAATTTTGTTTTGGTGCAGGAGTATCCCGAGTGGGAGATAAAGAACGGATTTGTTTTCTTCCAGAAGGCAAAAGAATCTGCTCCTTGCAAGGAGATACCATCTCTGCAACTCATCAACCAGACGCTCTCCTATGCAAGAGAATTGGAGCGCATTGTGTAGGGATCTGCCTGCTGGCCTATGTAGTCAGAACCCTTTTTCAAAAACACCAGATCCTATTCATGTTACCATTTCTATTCCATTTACAATACATTCTGAAGCTTGAAATGTTGAAACACTTTGCATTCTATAGACTGGTAACTTTCACTCGAAATTTCATTTCTCTGCCAACTTTTACTAGATTTGAGTGGAGTGTATTTCCTATATCCTTCAACTCTTTTTCTGTTCTATACTGAAATAAGTTAGTTTTGATTTCCTTGGGGAAATGTTTATGTAAATCAATTAGGTAAAACATGCCCCATCTTGAACTTGGGTCCGAGGGACCTAGGTTCAAGTCTTAATCCGTATTCATCGCAGAATTACTGAATCGGTTTCGAACCCAACTAAGTTGTCATCCTACTATATATAGCTTGATTATTGGATAACACAACATGCCTTTGTTTAGCTTATTGATGCAAAAACTGGTGTAATCTTCACTTGCTGGGCCTTACTTTCACTTATTCATGGGCCTTACTAAAGGTTTTGCTCCTTATTTTTTCTCTGTTTATGTTTGAAAAAATATTTATGGATGAAAATATCTCCAGCCGACATCGACATCAAAGGTGTTGGCCTCATGTTGAACCCTTCTTCCTCCTTATTTTTGTAACTTAATTAATCTTTATTATTTTGTGGTGACGATGCAAATATAAATATCTGATGTACAGCAATATAGTATAGTATAATTATAGTGTATGTCATCACAGTTGTACTTGCAAATTGCAATTGAGTGTACGACCACAACAAAGACATGTTTGCCCAAATTCTTGGAATTGAAGCTGCAACTCAACTCAATGTTGTCTCTCGAAGTTAACGAATATCCTCCGCTTAGCCGCGTATTTCTTCACCACTTGCACTCTCCCACTTGTTCCTGCTCGCCTCAAATTAATACCGTCGGTTAATATTCTTATCTTTATGTAAAATTTATTTTATAATATGTTTAGATTGATCATCGGTTGATATTATCGATTAAATTAATACATTTTTTGTCAATTTGACTATGTGTTTGGAACCAAATCTTATTTGTTTAAAGTGGATTGTGCATAGCTTATGTCATCAAAAAAATGGACATGGAAGCTGACACAAAAATGTTTATAGTGGGCAATGAATTGGATTTGGAAATGGTGAATTTAAGTTGCTTCTTTTTGAGGAACAAGAAGAAGCCTATTATTGGGTGGGTTGACTTTAGATTTGGTGCAGCTACCAGGAAGTTTCCTTATGTAATTGCTAAACTGTAGTGTGCTTTTGGCTTGGTCCACCCAACATTTGCTGTATCATTGTTTTTGAACACCAATCTTTATTTATTTCTTATTCACAAACACAACTCGTAATTTGATTTGTCTAAATTTTTAATTCATTTATACAAAATTTTAGGTGTACTTTATGTCCGTGAGAAAAAAAATATATAAATAAGAATTTTAGGTGATCTGTCAAATTAAAGAAAATGTTAAGTGTACCTAATTGCAGAGTTCACACTAACATATATAAGAAAAAATTGCAGAAGTGACAAAAAATATTTTTAATTATGATTGTTAAATTATTCTGAATCTATTAAGGTTTAGATTGTATATGAAAGTTAATTATGTTATCTATATATATAGAGTATATTATATTTCTAATAAACATCGATTTAATAATACTTCTCCTACCATCATGGTATCATAGATTTAAAGGTTCTTAAATAAACATTTTGTATTCTTGAGTTCTACCAACTTGTTATCTTATGGTTTTAAGGAATGAGTAAGATGTTGAAACTTTATTTTATTTTGTTTTGTTTCTGCTGACAAACATTTTTATTGCGATTTTGCATATGCTTTAGATTGATTTACTCAATTATCTCTTTGTGGCCTCCTTCAGAATTATAGGATTTTGCTATATCAATCTGTTTAGTAAGAATCATTTCCTTCTCAACTCGTTTGTTTTATATGGAGTATTTTAGATTTTCGTTGTTGACTTTGACTCTGCTTTGCTCCTATTAGCCATATGTTTCGGACGCCAATCATCGTCCACGTGTACATCACTGTAATCATAAAAGTTATATTGTAATTCGAAAACCGTCACATGAAGGGGAGTATTAAGTATTCGCTAAATGTTTTTGAAGTCTCCAACTAGCGAGGAGGGGAAGAAAAATGAATTGTTTGTATTATTTAAAGCTTCAAAATTTTGCAAATATAATAAATTTACTTCACATTTTTGTAACTACTCTAGTACGTAACAATTATTTGCAATTACTTTATACCTAAGGGCAAGGTTGTGAAACTCAGATATCAGAGATATATTGGCGAGCGGACAAAAAGGTAGATATGACAAATTCGGAGAGATTACGAAGAGATCGCGGGAAAACGTGTTTTGTAATAAATAAATATACATGTACTCATATTTATTATTTATTAAAAAATAAAAACAAAACTAATGATATTTAATAATTTTAATTTCAAACTTGTCATTAATCACTCTTTTGAATTATGTAATTATTTATAACATAAATATCAAATCATAATTAATTAGGTGAACTGGATTAGACCGAATTAAACTAAAAGTTATTAAATTTAATTGAAATTATTTGATATGGACAATATTAGATTGAATTAAATCGAATTTCAGTTGAATTTGTCTGGCTAACTGGTATATTTTGGCCGATATTCACTGTATCGTCACGAGAGATGAAAAATTTCGATATATAGTCGATATCTATAACACTATTTAAGAGTATGTTTTCTCAATTATTCCAATTTAAATGTTGTAAAAAAAATTATTTGGTATATTTCTAGAAGTTCACATGCACGTGGGGTGAATTTGTGAGAGAATGTGGATCTAATCTTCTTGCAATTGGGTGTGTAATAATGCCGAGTAAAGTAAAGTAAAGTAAAGTAAAGGTGAATTGTATCATTCGGCATTTCCTATAATAGAGCACAAACGTTATACGTAACTTGTCTTGTTGTTTTTATGTCAGCATTCCAATATGTTTCATCCACATTAATTCTCTATTATATATATAGTTGGCTCTGAAAATGACATTATTCACTCTCTCTCTGCTCGGTCTCAAATTATTGTTTAATCAATGCGCATCTTATTCGCACCTCTTCTTCAAAAACATTGCCCAATCTTGCTATTTCTGAAAACTAATATCAGAATAATATTTTTTTTAAACTAATTTATTATATTTATAGAAAGTTTGAGAGGTATAATTACCCCGACCACAGATTTTAAATCCTATCTTAATCCCAAAATATATCTTATAGATCCCACCACCCCACATATCATAACCCTAATTAATCGTAAATTAATCATACGAACACCATGTTTATCAAAATACAGGGTAAATTACAGATGACAACGTATGTAACTTGTTTACAGTCGAAGAAATACAAAATAAACCATTTTAATCACACGAGTATGTTATTAAATATCCACGTAGCAAGTATGTGTAAATTGATGTAATCAAGTATTTGAAATATAATGTTGAAAGGACAAATACTCCTTTTGCAAGCATTGTTGCTCCATGTATCGATAATGCATATAAACTTATTTATTATGAGATGGAATTAAGAATTAGAGTGTTAATTGTGTTGTAGGGACAATTGCTAGTTGGAGTAAAGCTTTCCACTAATCGCATTACAAAAACTCATTTTGTAATGACTTTCTTATTATGTTTGATTAGGAACCCACTAATGCTTATTCTTCTTCTAATGATTTTGTTTATTTCCACTCACTGCTCTTATACACATTTTAATTTGCGAAAAATATATATTCGTATTTCTTGAACGTAAAATAATCAAACTGTCATTTTTCAGTTAGTTTGAAGGAGACAGATGCTTTGTGTGGTTTTTATGGAATTTATTTATTTATATGAATTATTATTGTGTTCTGGTTCATTTGTAGACATTGGTTTAGTCAATTTGTTGAGAGGAGTCAATTTTTACTAATGATTGGTTTGGAATGCAAATTGCAAAATTGACTCTTGATTTGGCAGTAGATTTGTAGAAAAGCTTTTTGCTGGATTTGATATTTGATTTGATCTGTTCGGTGGGTGGAGGGTGAGTGCCTTGTGGGGGACCTTACCATAATTAATTATAGATGTTACTAATATTTAGTTATTTTTTCCCTTTATTTTAGTTGTAGTAAGAAACATAATTTATGTATGTTAATGTAATAGAATGCAATCCATATGAAAAACTTCCTCTCACATATAAACATAAGAACCATTATAATAATGGATGGTTCTCATTATTTTTTATTAATAAAATAATGGACAAAGGGTATATGGTATATATAACAAATTACAAAAATATAATAATTTTTTTTGTTGTCTCTCATTTCATAAAATCAACCTCCCCATTTAACAAAATCATATTTCCATTTACAAGAGGATCTACTTTACGCCCCCTCCGCTTCAAGATCTATTTTGACGTTACCGCCCACCGCGAACGACTTTATGGTCCAAATCTGTTTCGATATCGTCGTGATTTGCTTTGACGTTGCCACCAGCCACGAATGACTCTATGTTCCTATCACGTCGCGCTTCATTTCTGCCTCCACTAACGTGTTTGCTATGATCGATCTCAAGCGAGCCGCCCTCCGTGAACTACTTTACGTTCCCATTCCACGTACTCCTGATTTGGTGCCCCAACAACGGCAGAGGCCAAGCACCGCCACAATGCCACCTTGTGTACCACCTCCATTAGATCGCTCACAACCGTCTGAACTCCTCAGCTCACTTCACCGACATAGAGCTCCTCATCTATGCTTCACAATCATGGCCGGGATCGCCTTGGCCATTGTTTTCATCTGTTGTTAAAGGTAGGTCATAAAATGGTGGAAAATTGGTTAGATCTGACCCTTAAACACGTGTCACTCTCACAAAGGTCCACATTCTTTTCTTTTAAGTAAAATGTTCTTATTTCGCCTCACTTCTTCATTTGTTTATGTATATTCGTGATTATAGGAAGTTGAATGCATAAAAATTATCCTGAATAAAATATTTGAACGTAAAATATGCTCCAAGTAATATATTGAATCGCAAATAACATACCCACATGTCAAGCTTATGAAACTCAGTTACAATCTAGTAATTTATAGACTGATTCTTCAATCACACTCGATTTTCTTATAATAAAAAATCAGAATTTTTGATTTAGTTCAGAATTGATCATTTTGTCTAAGTTCTGAATTATGTACAACCTTAATTAACTATAGTATATCCTGTATAAGTTTGACTTATTAAGAGGTTGATATTAGTTGGAATTTCTTATACACATATTTAACATTTGAGTTTTGAGTTTTGAGCAAAAATTAGTTTACGTATTAGAAAACAACTTGAAACTTGAAGCATAAACAAGTGTATATATATGTCCACTTATGAACCTAGTGGTATATACTAGAAGAAAAAGAAACAATATTTTATGCCATGATAAATTATTTTGTGAATTAATGAGTTAGTTGGAAGGAGTAGACAAAAGAATTACATGGACGAAAAAAGAAAAGGGAAGTGGACAAAAATGGCGGATAAGATCATAAGAACATGGAAGGTGATGGCTGAGTGCAACACAGTATCATTTCTCAACAACAACAACAACAAGCTCTCTTCTTTATATCTCTATTCCCAAATGCCAACTAGCCCTCTCTCGACCCAATTCGGATATTGATTTCGATTTCGATTTGATTCCATGGAATTGGAATCACTATCTCTCTCTCCCAGTTACCAATTCCCAGACCCATCTTCTATTTTCTCTTCCCTGTGCTTCTCTTCAATCTCGCGCTCCTCGTCGTTCCAAGCCCAGCTCAATTTTCCCGAGAAAATGCCAGAACCGAAGAACAGAGACTATCACTCCCTAATGGACCTCGACCTCGACCTCGACATCGACTCCTCATGGCCGTTGGATCAGATCTCCTTCATGACGACGACCCCTATGTCCCCACTTCTCGTTTCGTCCTCTGAACAGCCTTGCTCGCCGCTGTGGGCCTTCTCCGACGGCGGCGACGCTGAGAAGCTCGTCGGGACCTCCAACGCCGCCGATTGCTCCGGATTGAGTGTTGATTGTGAGTTTCTTCTTCTGGGTATTTGGTTTTATTGATTGTTTGATTTTGGGTCATTTTCGTTTGTCCTTGAATTGCTTTGTTTCCATGATGAATCCATAAAAAAGCCAACTTTTTTTTGTTGTTGCTGTGTTTGTATATATGTGTGAAATAGAAATTTGATGATTATTCCATTTTATTTGTGAATTGTGGTCAACCAAATTGTTCCTTTATCCAGGAGCAGAAGCTTGACAGTGTTTCTTGCTCTTGCTCATTCCCAATCTTATAATAGAGTTTTGTTCCTGTAACAAATTGTTGTTTTTGTCTCTCTGTGCGTTTAGTTTTAGTAAGTTGTAGTTTGAAGTTTTCTGGATTTGTTACTTGTGAACCAGAAGTTCAATTAGCTCTCTTTTGATATGTGGGTTTCAGGCAATCCTAATGCATCGAGTGGAAACCCTGCTGAACATGACAACAGAAAGCTTCTTCCTCCGGTTTACGGATTGAGACCATTGGAAAATCCCGATGCGTACTGCATAATTAAGGAAAGGATGACACAGGCTCTAAGGTACTTCAAGGAATCAACTGAGCAGCATGTTCTGGCTCAGGTTTGGGCGCCCGTGAAGAATGGGAATCGGTATGTGCTCACAACTTCAGGGCAGCCATTTGTCCTCGGTACACAGAGTAATGGACTTCATCAGTATAGGATGGCGTCGTTGAGGTATATGTTTTCTGTGGATGAGGAGAATGATGGAGGCCTGGGGCTTCCTGGCCGGGTTTTCCGACTAAAATTGCCAGAATGGACTCCAAATGTGCAGTATTACTCTAGTAAGGAGTATTCCCGACTTAACGATGCCTTGCATCACAATGTTCGGGGGTCGTTGGCGTTGCCAGTCTTTGAGCCTTCAAGGCAGGCCTGTGTTGGGGTGCTTGAACTAATAATGACCTCACAGAAGATCAACTATGCACCTGAGGTCGATAAAGTCTGTAAAGCACTCGAGGTTTGACTTCCCATTCCCTTTCTATATTTGTTACAGCATCAGACAAGTCATGGAAATTTGCTGTGGATGCTAGGCTATTTAAGTTTCCAAAGATGTTTAGCTTAGCCAGTCTATTAATTTCAATTTCAATGCAGGCTGTGAATTTGAAAAGTTCGGATATATTGGATCATCCAAACCGACAGGTGAGCTTTTATACGATTGTAGTGTTAAATTCGGTTTCTCTAGCAAACTGAAAAAGAAAGATTGGTGTTCTTTCTTTTATTTATTTGCCCTATGTTCTCACAGATGTGTACCCTTGGAAATGCTTATAAACCAGATTTGCAATGAAGGTCGTCAAAACGCGCTCGCTGAAATTTTGGAGATACTGACAGTGGTCTGTGAAACTCACAAGTTACCATTAGCGCAGACTTGGGTTCCTTGCAGGCATCGCAGTGTTCTGGCTGATGGTGGCGGTCTAAGGAAGAGCTGCAGTAGCTTTGATGGTAGCTGTATGGAACAAGTCTGCATGTCCACAACAGATGTAGCATTCTACGTCGTAGACGCTCACATGTGGGGTTTCTGGGAGGCTTGTGCAGAACACCACTTGCAGAAAGGTCAGGGAGTTGCAGGGAGGGCATTTCTGTCTCACAACTCGTGTTTCTGCAGAGACATTACCAAGTTCTGCAAAACCGAGTACCCTTTAGTTCACTATGCACGCCTGTTCGAGCTGACCAGCTGTTTCGCAATCTGCTTACGAAGCACGCAAACTGCAAATGACGATTACATCCTAGAATTTTTCCTTCCTCCTAGCGTCACTGATGGTTATGAGCAACAAACTCTGCTGGGCTCCATATTAGGAACGATGAGACAGCATTTCCAGAGCCTGACTGTTGCTTCTGGTATTGAACTCGAGGAGGAAGGAATTGTTGAGATCATTGAAGCCTCTATGGGCGAGAAGTTTGATTCAAGAATCGAATCCATCAGAGTACCCCAATCCACAAAATCCTCGCCTGGGCCTTGTGCAATTCCAAACGACAGGAAAATCAAGCAGCTTATTTCACCGGAACAGCAGTTGAACGCCACAATAGATGTGGGAAACGGTGATGTTGCTGGAAACACAAACCCTCTTTGTGTTTCTGAGAACAAAGAAAAAAGGAAGAAATCAGAGAGAAAGCGAGGGAAAACTGAGAAAACAATCAGTTTAGATGTTCTTCAGCAATATTTCTCTGGGAGTCTCAAAGATGCTGCAAAGAGCCTTGGTGGTATATGATCAAACCTAATGCTTTCACATTTTTCTTTTATGTTACTTCCACAAAAAATTGTTTTTTGCTCTTTGCCATAGAACTCAAAATTTTCTTGATTTTATAGTTTGCCCAACAACGATGAAGCGGATATGCAGGCAGCATGGAATTTCAAGGTGGCCATCTCGCAAGATCAACAAGGTGAACCGTTCCCTCAGTAAGCTAAAGCGAGTAATCGAGTCTGTCCAAGGAGCTGAGGGTGCATTTGGCCTCACATCGCTCGCAACAAGTCCACTTCCCGTTGCAGTCGGTTCCATATCTTGGCCTTCCAGTTTACAGCATTCGCCAAGTTCTAAACCCTTAGAACCCAAATGGGAAAAGACCGAATCACCAAGTCAAACACCGCATCCAGAAATAGACGGCCAATTGCTGCTTGGAGGCAGGGTGCTGAACCACGACGAACTCGCTCACGTGCAAAGCGCGTTGCAGCACAAAACAAGGAGCGGCTCAAAGGAGGAGAGCGTGGGAACCCCGACCTCTCACGGGTCATCATGCCAAGGCAGTCCTGCAAACGAGAGCGCAGCACCAAAAGACCCGTTTGTTTCTTCAATGCAGGATCGCTTATCAGCCGCATACACAATACCCGACGCGCTCGTGACCACAGAAGCTCAGTTACCGCTGGGAGGAATGCTTCTTGAAGATGCAGGAAGCTCAAAAGATCTCTGCAACTTGTGTCCTCCGGGTTTTGACTTGGGTCCCAAGCAAGCCCTGAACGCTCTTTCCCGCCCCGCGCCTTGTGTCACAGCTAAACAAGAGATCGTAAAGAAGGTGACCGTGAAGGCGATGTACAAAGAAGACATGATAAGGTTTCGGGTGTCGTTGAGCTCAGGCATTGTGGAGCTGAAGGAGGAAGTGGCAAAGAGGCTGAAGCTGGAGGTGGGAACATTTGACATCAAGTATCTGGACGACGATCGCGAGTGGGTTTTGATAGCCTGTGACGCCGACCTGCAGGAGTGTGTGGATATATCGAGGTCGTCGGGGAGCGAGATCGTCAGGCTGTTGATTCATGACATGATGCCAAGTCTTGGGAGCTCATGTGAGAGTTCTGGGGAGTACTGAGGATATTAGCTTATTAGGTTGTAAGTAAATATGGCACCATTGATGAGAAAGAGTTTAGAGAAGTAGGTTTTGGTTCCTAGCTAGGATTGATTTGCATCTGCTCTCAAGTTGTATAAAGTTTTGGATTGAATTGAACTCTATATATTAGTGTTATAAAATCGGCCAAGTTAGCCTCCTAATTTGTACCTAGAAGGGAAGCTTTATAACACCGACCCGATTTTGTAACTGGTCGGTTTAAGTTTTGTTTGAGCAAGTAATATTGAATCTAGACGGGTTTAGACAATTTTTTTTAAAAAAATAAATGAAAATATCCTTCAATTTTAAAAAATAAAAATTATATGTAAGTAAAAAGTTTAATTTAATTCAAAATACATATTTACCATAATGAATTATGTCATCTTGAAGAAATTGGATATGATTTATTTCTAGTTACAAACTTTTAATGGTTTTCTGTTACTTTTTGCATTAACATAGTCTACAATCACTCATTTAAAAAAAACAATTATTATTATTGTTGATGCGGTCGTATTAAAATATACATTCATGAGATCTTCCCTCGCCTTTTAGTCATTGTTGCCCTTGATTATGCATATTTTATGATCATTTATGTGTTACCTCGTCTTCACAGGGTATTTGAGTGTGTTGGTGCGGGAACATGTCGAAACAGATGTGAGACTAAAAAAACAGGGTATGTCACGGGCTGGATGTCACGGCCGTGGCAATCCAGTGGAGCCCATGACATGGTTCACGCTCATGGCCCGAGCCCGTTATAGAAGATAGAAACATAAGAAGGTGTCACGGTCGTGACACCTTTGTTGAAGCCATGCCATATGCTAATAAGATAAATTAAAATTAAAATTCTAACCGATTTTTAACGCATCAAGCTTTGGAGAGATCAGAGAGATACAAACAAAAATATCAGAGGAAGACAATGATCCAGCTCTGAGAGGGGTTTTGAAGCCTGCCGGAGACGATTTAGAACATTAGGATCAAGAGACTATTGAGGAGCCAAAGCGTGAACAAGGAGAACTCGGCCGATTCATGGGATTCGATTTCTCGGGTTTATGATTTCATCTTTCTACTTTTTCCTTGATAATAATGGATACTAACTCCATGATTATACGTTAATTCACCATAATTATGGGTGTTAGGTCGAACTTTGTGAATTGAGTTAGAAATTCAAGAGTTTGATGATCATTACATGTATTGATTGAAATTTGGGATTCATTATGATTTTACATTATTGACGAATATTGTATGATTGATTTGTGTCGTGATGTTGTGCATGAGGAGGTCGTTGAGCAACCGACAAGTAAAATTTTAGAGGGTTCGATACTTCGAAACCCCCATCTCGTGATTGTTGTTTTTCGTGCAGAATCGGGGTGTGCTCTAATCTAAAAGGATTACTAGCCATTCATATTCTAGGCCGGCTCCAATACCGAGAGGTAAGAGTCGGTATTTACGTGGGCATAGGATATCGATACATTTCATGATCACTAGTATTATAACTGTTAAATTCTAGTTTCATGAGTGACCTAGCACTTGTGGTTGTCTCTTGAATTCACATCTTGATGCTTTGAACAATTTAGAGTTTTCATTTCTTATACTCACATTCATATACATCAAACAACTACGCATTTTACTTTACGCCCGTTAATATAAACTGATATGAATTAACTCCAATTCGACCCGATATTACTTGTTACGATCACATGCACTTAAGAAACACATGACACCACACTTATATTTGAGAGATAGATTGCAAGGTACAACGATGGGTTGATATGGAAAGTGGAGAGGAGCAACAAAGCGTACATGTAAATGCAAGCAAAAACTAAAAGTGCTACTAAAACTATTGAGAAGACTGAGAGTAGCTAGTTTTGGACCACAATCTCTTCCAAACCGAGCTCTCCTTTGGCTTGTCTCGCCGCCATAATCCTCTTGGTGTTGTTGTAGAAGGTGGCGTATATTATGAGTTGGGCCACCGAAAATAGAGTGCCTATTCCATTCGGAACCTGTCACCAAAACCCATTACTCCATGTTATTAATTATTACATGTTCTATGTACACTGCAAACAAAATTATCTTAAGTGACACAACAAAAATGTCACATAAATCTCAGTTCATGTCACCTAATGTTTTGTGCCTGATCATGAAAACTTGATTGTCTTCTGATCCTACACGACACTAACAATTGATTGACTGTTCGGTTTATTTTCTTAAGTTCGACTCTCTTTTTCCAATGGGTTGGGAATTGTGGGCATGATTTGTGCGGTGGAATCTATATATTCCATTTCATATATAGGAAATTTGTGGACCGACCGGTCCGTGAACCGTGGCCTTAACATGTGCACTGTATTTATTATGAGCTCTTCATTTTTCCCAAATGTTGTGTCACTAGTGACTCGCCACAATGCTTATGGAGCATCGTTGATAAATTTGGAGCGGTCGTCTAAGTCTAAATTAATTATTTTAATTACCAGATTTGTCCTATATGTCTCTTTATCACCATATTGCATTTTATTTAATCTAAACCAATATATTCATTGTTCACCTAAAAGTATAACATATTTGATTTTTGTCACCTAAAAGTATAAATTGAGTGTTTTAATCACCATAGTCCAATAGCTATAAATTGACATAGTACTAAATACTATATTATTTACTGTAAACCAATATATTCATCATCCATCTAGATGTATAATATTTTGATTTTTGTCACATTTGATTTCACTATTATTTTAGCATTCAAGTAAACTAAACTTCTCAATAAGGTTAAAGCAAAAATGTATATACTTACGAAGATATATTTATCGAAAGGAATGAGAGCATAGGCAGTCCAAGTCACTCCATTCCCAAAGGAAGCCATTGATACCCAAAACGGCATGAACTCCACGCTTTTTGTTGTGATCACCAATTTCTGAAACAATATAAATATAACAACTAATATTTATGAGTACATATTTAATATTACGAAAAATACAAATAACTATTTCAGCACCATTTTCATTTAACTACACTCAATTAAGATTTTTGTCATTCAAGTTTCATAAACTCTCTTTTGTTAAATTTTTGGATGGAAAATATTAATTTTAAAAATGAAAAGACAAAAACGCCCTTGAGTGAAAATCTAATTGTCATTTCAAAATTAGATTTATAGTTTTTAGGTCCGAAAATTAAATTTTTATTCAAAGGACATTTTAGACTTTTCACTTTCGAAATCAATATTTTCCATCCAAAAACTTAACATGTGAAAATTTATAAAACTTGAAAGAAGTTGAATGACCCAAATTTTAGTGGGTGTATTTAAATGAAATGATGTATAGTTGAGAATTAACACAGTCAAAATAAATATAAGGTTAGGATGATTACATACCATGACGGTGAGAGGGGAGGCGTACATGATGATGTTGAAGAGAATGCAAACGATCCCGACAATGACGGACCTGTTTTCCCACGTGTGCACGAGGTTGAGTACGAGGAAGGTGAGGATGGCAACGAAGACGAGCTCGGCGACGACGACGGCGAGGACTCGGAGGCGCTTGTTGCTGTCGGAGTAGAGGAGGAAGGTGAGGACGTAAAGCAGCTCAATGGCGGTGCCGGTGCTGCTGATGGTTACCACCAGGAAGCTGTGCGGGTGCACTGCCGGCAGGCCGTACACCACCCACGTCATGCAGCTCATCAGCGTCGCCAGGTATGGCGCCGCCGAGTACTGCTCCACGCTCCCCTTTCTCCATATCTTTATAAACGTCGGCCTGAACAAAATTAATCAAAATCATGCAACCATTACCATGAACAAAACAGAAGCTCAAGCTGATAGGTGGAGGCTCATACTACAACTGAAATACTCTACCAATAGAAATATAGTCACAAGAAAAAATGCTTACAAGGGTGAGAGGTACAAGAAGAGTGAAATGGCATTCCCTGAAAACAAATGCTATAAGAGGAAGAACAAAACAAGAAATACACAGATATGTGTAAATGATGAGTTGGCGAAGGACCTAGGACACCAACAGCGGTGCGAGCAACGTCTTGAGAAACCATGGCCGAAGCTGAGGAAGAAGGCTAGAGACAAATGGCGAAGGATGGTTTCTTGATTTGATGAACGATGATGAAGAAAAAAGGGAACATTTATATACAGTGAAGGGTGAAAGAGTGATTCGGTGGGAGTGTCTAGAAAATGTTGACCACCTTAACTTCACTGACTTATTAAATTTGTTACAGGGCATGTAAATTAGTAACTTCATGTAAAAGAAAGAAGGGTTTAACCCATAATTAATAATTAAGACGAGACTCAACTAAAAAACAAGCATTCAACTTTTATTCACTGAAATGATAGTTCCTCTTTTTTCCAGTAAATCACAGCACAAACACAGAATAAAACCAACTGCTGAAGAAGGAAAAAAACGAAAAATCAAAACCCAGAATTACAGCTATACAATCTTTGTATTTTACAGCAATTTTGAACGTGTGATGGGAAAAGATAAAATGCTGAGAGGAACTTTGGTATGTCTGTTTGATGTGTTAACTTCTAAAACCCAAGCCAGGCCATCTCTTGGTGGTTGCCTCTTTCTTTGTCCTCTTGGAGTTGGGATCGATGAGATTTTCCAGTGATTTTCCTTGTCTGTTCCTGGATCTACCTGCTTCTTTGAGGAGCTCAGCTAGTCTCTTCTTCTCATCTTCAAAATCAGGATTCGCTATTCCAAGCTTTTCTTCTCTTAATTTAAGCATGTACTCCAAAATCTCAATTGCATCTTCAACTCTGTACAACATTTAGAATTAGAATACTTTTCCTTGAAGAGTTACAGAGGGAGGAGTAAAGCATTATGGTTCAACACTTCTAAAGTCAAATGCCGCAAGTAAGCATAAGAATATGGATAAATCGCAAAAGGTAGCCGTGAACTTGTTATTTTTCTTCTAAACGTGTAATTTTGTCCAAAAATGACTGAATTAAAAAAAGTGACAATTATGTTTTTCCAACTTGGGCTCGCCTATTTTTCTCTTCTCCAACCGCTGAGAAAGCCGACAAGCTAAAGTTGGAAAAAATTAATTTTGATCTATAAAAATAATAATTCTGGGTATTTTCGTCATTTTTGGACAAAATTACACATTTTGCAATAAAGAAAGTTTGCAGTCACCTTTTGCAAAAATTGAATGGTTCACTGCTACTTTTTGCAATTTTCCCTAAGAATATCAACCTTTCCGATTATATGAGGTAGCAATCTCAAAAAATATCTGCAGGGAGAAATTGAATAGAAAATAGAATGCAAATTAAGAAATGACATTCAGCTAAATAAATCACCAGTGATAATCACAATTTCTAATTGTAATTAGCTTGAAAAAATTTCCCATTTCTTATCCAAAGCTAAATTAGTTCCCTTTGTAGTATGAACCCTATTTCCTATCCAAAGATACCGAATATGGAGTATGAACCCTATTTCCTATCCAAAGCTAAATTAGTTCCCATGCGTAGATTTAATATTCATCAGGCATTAGTAGCAAGATAATGGGACAAAAGTGAAGGCAAAGTAGTTTGAAGAGAAAATGTTACCTCCCCATGGCATCATAAGTTGCTGCAAGATTGCTGTATACTCCAAGGGTATCTTGATGGCATGGACCACACTCTTGTTCCAGTATTCCTCTAGCTTCTTCAAACAACTCAGCGGCCTCGTCTATCTTGAATAACTGTACACAAGCCAATCCCATCTGGTTCAGTACAACCCCAAAGAAGGCCGATTTTCTCTCCCCGCTGGCTCTAAGTTTTGCTACAGCGCTCTCAAAAGAACTCCTTGCATCTTCGTATCTCCCGACTACATAGAACATCACTCCCATCCGTGCTTCTATTCCTGCAATTGTGCTTTGCTGTCCCGGTTTATCCTCCAACAACTTCATTGCTTTCTGCAGAAGCTTCAGTGCCTCCTCAGGCTCATCGACAGATTCATAAATGGCTGATATTTCTGTCAAGCCGCCGGCAATCTCTTCTGCTGTGGCTCCAGGTACAGGTTTGGAATATATCCTCATGGCATTTTCACAGTAGGATTTGGATTCCCGGAGCTTTCCGGTCCTGTGGTAAAGGTCAGCAAGGCGTACAAACACAGAGGCAACTGTGGGATGGTTGTCACCTTTGGACGATTTGAAGACAGTTAGTGCCTTCTGATAGGAGAAAACAGCCTCATCAAAGCGACATAGAGACTGATAGATATTTCCAATGCTGACATCTATAGAAGCAACCTCACTGTCTTGTCCATTAGCAATCATGGCCATGCTGGCAAGAACTAGATGTTCAAGGGCGGTTTCGAAGTCTCCCTTTGCCTCACATACAAGGGCCATCAACCGGCGGTCAGCTGCCTCTTCAAGAGAGGCTGGTTCACTATGCGCACGATGAATTTCAAGAGTTTTCTTGCACAGATCTTCTGCTTTATCAAATTGCATTGCTTGAACAAGGGCTTCAGCTAGATACCTGACATCATTGATAAGAATGAACTTGAAAATGAATTTTTCCTGTAGCATTCGACTACAAATACTAATAAATTCATTCATATCAGAAGATTCGGAACAGAGACAAAGCAACCAAACATGGAAACAAACACATAAACTGTGGTAATATGGGATGAAACAAATTATGGTTGTGATATCAAATCCCTAAACTGAAGAGGTAATTATATAAGATCATCTCACAATTCCCTTCAAAGTGGATTACTTGTGACAGATTGCAATACACAAGTCCATATACCTTTGAAAGATCGATACAAAGTCCATCTAATTGAGTTAGTAGGAGTGAGGGCCACAATTTCAAGGGCGAGAGTGACAACATATTATCAGTGACATGTGAAATTTACGCATACATTGTCGATGATGACACTTCCAAAATGTCCTACATACAAATGTGACAGCTGACACATGACAACCTTGGGTTTCAATGTAACACAAACGCCCCTTTTCTCTCGATTCCACAAAATGTCACCTTGTTTTGCTGATAAAAAAGAATCAATTCACTCAGAATTAAACTCAGCCCACCATCCACATCCCATTTGTAAGAAGTAAAAAACAGTCCTACTCTAAACATGTAACTCTAGCTATATGCAAGTTTACCAGATATTTTGCCCTAATTCAGGTAGACACAATACAATACAACTAACTTGTGCATAAGAGTAACAGTTAATCCAGGAGATCGTGTTTTCATGTAAACCTTGTTCAACCCGATTCCACCTGAATTATGTCAATTGCTTCAGTAAAACTAAAGAGCATATAAAGATGTTAAATTGGCCACTCACAATCCAAATTAGTTCCCAAATATGGCCTATAAACCCATAATTAAGCCAAATCCTGTTCTAAAACTTGTCTCATGTCCATTGAATTATGGATCCAAACCCATCAAAACACACCCACAAAGCTCATAATCATCATAAACGTTTTAAGACTTGATAGAGTCAACAAAAGTCAAGCTCACCTGCAAGTCTCACCAACCCTCGGATCCGTCTCTCCCAGCGTCTCGATCTGGATCTTCAACCCATCCTCGTAGCTCGCAATCGACCGATCCACCTGACCCAGCATCGAGTACGTGTCCCCGAGCTGCATGTGCCCGGAGAACGCGGCGAGCGCGTGGTCCGCACCCGCGGCGAGGTCCGGCACCTTGATGGCTCGCTCGAGCAC
>JAYMTP010000754.1:0-29498 GCA_036897365.1 Geranium brycei
CCGATACCCGAGTCTACTCATACCCGATACCCGACTACCCAACCGAGTCGAGTATCGGGTCTGAGTTTTCGTACCCAACTCCAACCGAGTCGGGTACGACCCGAGCCGGGTATACCCAACCCGACTCAGTAGACAGCCCTAGTAATAAACATTATTTAATTATGTTCCCACTAAAAAATATCAGAATTCCTCGCTTCCCTAGTAATTTCTTATTCTTTCCAGAAACCAATACAGATAAGAATAGGATTATTTATTTTTCTTGGATAAATAAACCAACCATATTAAGAAATTAACCCATTGGCAGATGCAAAGGCGGAGTCTTTGTCACCAAGAAACAGTGACGCACACCTCATCGCCAGGTCAAACCAGCATCCGCCACGTGTCACAAACACCGGTCGAGGACGCGCCACGTCAATATCCAGCTATCAATTAAAAAACCATTCCGTTTTAGGAAATAAACACAGAAAAGGCTGCGCTTTTAAAACAGACCACTTTCCTAACATGCCGTCCCGTTTTCTTGCTCCCCAAGAAACCCACTGTCTATAAAAACCCACCTCACCGCCTTACCCCAAAACCTGAACCCTAGAAAAATACCATTATCCAAATCCTCCAGAGATTCGAACAACCTGAACCCTAGAAAAAATCATTATCCAGATTTTCTGGGAATTCCAAGAGCACCAACCCAGAATCTGCACAACATGACGGCCAATTTCACCAACAGGTCAGTTCTCGATCTCCAATTCCTTGTTTCTCACTGTTACATCATTTCAGTGTTTGATGAATCTTTGGGACGATTTGATTTTTTCTGAGGAGAGTTGAGATTGATTTTTCAGGGAGATGAAGGAGAGGAAGAGGAGGAGGCGTGGGAGTGAAACGGTTGAGGACACACTGGAGAAGTGGAGGAGCTACAACCAGAATCTCGACTTCACCGTAGGAGGTAAACGAGGGAGGAAGGTTCCGGCCAAAGGGTCGAAGAAGGGGTGTATGTCAGGGAAGGGCGGGCCCGATAATGGTGTTTTCCAGTACAGAGGAGTGAGGCAGAGGACTTGGGGCAAATGGGTAGCTGAGATTCGAGAACCTATTGTACGAAGAGGTCAAGAAGATAAAGAGAACCAGAACAGGCCGAATCGGCTCTGGCTCGGTACCTTCCCCACCGCGGTTGCTGCTGCCAGGGCTTACGATGCGGCTGCCAGAGCCATGTATGGTTCTCTGGCTCGGCTCAACTTTGAGGATGACCATGGTCAGGGCTCGGTTGAGTCTAATGGGTCGTCTTCTGGTATTACCATCAATAAATCAGAAGCAAGAGCTGTGGAGTCTACTGCTACATCAGAAAGCAGCCATGATTCTAAGGTTTCAACTGAAACCCTAATTGATGTCAAGAGGGAGGCGGAAGAAATTGCAGGAATAGTTGAGTCAAGCAATTATGACAGATTCAGAGAAGGTTGTGACATCAATTCCACATTCCAGATTCAGGTTCAGGACGCCAATAATGACCCATCTGAGGATACCAAAGTCGAAGAACAGATACAGGTTACAGCAGATCATGAGATACAGGTTACAGCAGATCACGAGATACACGTTACAGCAAATCATGAGCATCAGATGATAGAGGGACTAAATTTCAACAACAATCTGATGAATGAATTTGAGTACCTGGACAGAGAGTTGCAGTTGTATGATTTCAATAACCTGGCTCAGCCTACGCCTCCAGGGTCGATATTGCAGGGTGATTATAATTCTGAACCATTTGATTTCACTTCTGGGATGTTCCAAGATCAGTGCTCTTTCCAGTTTCAGAACCAAGACACAAACTTTTCTGGAATGCCTGCATATCAGTACTCTACCCAGTTTCAGCACTGTGAAACTGATCTTCATGAGAGCTTAAATCAAATGGAGAGCCTGTATTCTATGTCTGATCTGTTGAGAACTGAATCTGAGAAAGGTGGATCAGAACAGCAGGAGCCTAATATGGGCGTATTAGGACAGCAATTAGATTCTTGGTTCCCTGGCATGGGGTTTTAGAATTTGCTAGTTTTTGTAATATGTTTGTCTGTAGGGTATAGGAATTACATTGATAATGCTTGTAGACCAAAAATGAAAAAAAAACAAATCAGGAAAATCTGAGGGATTTTTCTGGTGATTCTGTCTAAGCTTTTCCTACAAATGAATGGCAATTTCTCCAGACACAGGAAACAAAATATGCACATGTTTAGTATTGTTATTGCCATCTATAACAGGAACTTACATACCTTAGTGATCTTAGTCACTATGTGAAAATAATCTTCACAGTTAAAAGGGGAATCACTTGAATGTCATAACCCAAAGATCAGGTATCAATATGTTATTGGAAGACCATAAAGAATATTCACAAGGATTTTAATCATGGAAAGGCCATAAATTTACTTGCTACCTCTCCAATGACTCCAATCACCTTTTGTTCCGCAACAATTGAGATCCATTACCTTGTTAGAAGGTTGTGCGAATTCCTAACCTGGTTAACCCAGACAGGCCTCCATATATGCCTCTGGGTACTGTGATTGCTGGAGTACCTATACATGTCCTCTAGCTGGGTTCTGATATCGACTGCGTTTGTTTTCGTGTGTTCTGACCCCTGAGAATTTTAGGCTATTTGAGGATAGCGTATCATTCACTTTTTCCGCCCATCTCCGACCAAACTAATCTCCATGGTCCTCTTTTAGCACCTAGCCTGGAATTAACCAATAATTTCAGACCAAATAGAGGTTTGAGTTTGAGGTCGTAACACAAACAAATTACAATGCATATGCATACAGTGTATTATTATGTCTGGAGGATGCAGTAGAGAGTATGAGTGGGCATTCCGGTTTAAATTATTGGTAAAGGTGATTGTTTAGATTGCTGATAAAAAAAATAGGTGGCAAATCATGTGGTTGATAACCATGTTCATAATCAAAGAGAACTAGCAGTAAATTAGTAGACCTTCGCTTGCTACACAATTAGAAAATAGTTTACCTCCAAACTCCAGCTGCTACACGTAATGTCATGAAAAGGAATAATCCTGCCCAAATACCAGCGAGACCATACATAGGTGCGGCCACAAGTAGGAAAATTGATGAAATCAACCCAACTATCATCTATTCATGAAAAATATTGAAATGAGAAGAATTAACAAGTGATAAATTAATATATGGTTAGAATATGAAAATACAAGTACCATAGAGTAGGAGGCATATCCAAAGTCTGATACTCCATAGTAGAGGCCATCGACAACAAATGCAATGGCATTTATTGGCTGAGATCCAGCTATAAACTAAGTAGAATAATATATGTCAGAAATGGACAGAACAATATCCTCGCAGCCAAACCAACCACAAACTGCATATAGATTATGTATGTGAAATGCGAATTATATGTTTTTACGCAATACACATTTCTTAGAAACTGTAGTGCATTGCATATTGTAGATAGAAATTGACACAAACTCTTACCAGAATGCCAGACCTGGCAATCGCCAGAACTTCTGAGTCTGTGGTGAATAAGCTAGAGAATGTTTCAAATCCGAAGAATAAAATGACAGCCAAAGAAAAACCTGTTACCAAACCGATCTGGTTGATATTAAAACATAAGAAATCAGTGAGTGTTCCAAGGGAAGTGAAATCTTACAATTGGCAATAATTAGGAACTACAAACCTGTAGAGTTCTATATGTAACTTGGCGTGATTCTTCATAATTCCCTTGGGAGTAGCTACTTGCTAAGAGAGTCTGTCGTAAACTTATTAGTCAAACAATGTAACTTTGAGGAAGAAATATAGAATACGGGTTGGGTACAAGCTAATGTTTCAAAAACCACAGGAAATCTATTGAGAGAATGTCAAGGACTTGCACAAAACTAAAGGAAGTTTTGTGATGCAAGAAATTACCTGACCAGCAAGGGCTAGAGCGTCGGTGAGCAAAGATATTGTCAACCAAACCTGTACACAAATTTGGTGACCAGCCATGCGTGTTGAACCCTCTTTGGCAGCCAGGGAAGTTGCTAGTGTCAAGGTTATAAGCACCGCTACGGTCCTTCCAATAAGTAGACCGCCTACATATACATTTTAAAAATCTCATATTCAAAAGGTTAAAAGATATATATGGTTATCATGACATTCAAGTGAATTGTTTTCTACTTTCTCTATGCAGCTTTTCTATTAGACAACACAAACTAGGAAGGTCAGCTTTTCCGAATTGAAATTCAGCTTCAGAATAGTTCTCTTTCACTATGTGTAATCCTGTGAGGCAATCACGATTTAGATGCCCGAGGAGATTAAAATGTTGTAGATGACACTCGCTTGATAATGTTGTAGATCACTGTGATTGAACCCATGATCTACTTTCTTATCTATAAATTTATAATATCATTAACTAATATACTGGTCCAAGAAAACGCTCCTCATAAAATCTATTGTTCATTTTCTACAAAGGACTCGTCTAATTTCCTCAAAAAAATATCCGAAGCTTCTTAAAATTTAGCATGCTGTTCAGAAATTTTTTTCACTTCCATCTAACTTATCTGTCAGCCAGTTGATCTTTCTGTTTTTGAGAAAAAATAGGAGTCTTCTACTTTAATAGTATGCAAATAACTACAGATGGCTCATTCCTTTTCTTTTTATTAAAGGCCAAAGGTCTTCCCACGCCTCAAAAGTAAATGCGGTCAGACACCATCAAGTGGGGTAGTCAATGAGCATACCTGATTTCATATAGTGGACAACTCTTCTCCCATCAATGGAATTTGGAGAAACAAGCAATACTTTCTCATTCAATTGCCAAAGAAGGATAAAGGCTATCAAATATCTGGTGAATATGTAAATAGGGCAATGTGTTAAACAAGATAACCAGTGAAACTTCTGTATCTACAGGAAACTTGTAGAATTTGACGTATATACATATTGTTAAATTTACCACTGTTGACATACATACTCAGAAATCACTGTAGCAACTGCAGCACCCACAATGCCAAGGCCACAGGAAAATATCAAAATTGGACCCAGTATTGCGTTTAGTATGTTGCCAGCACCTGATAATCCACAATAGGATTGTTATTCAGAGCATATAATCGTATCAAGAAAGTGAGGGTTGAACCCCCTGTACCAAGAAAAGTAACATGGACGGAATTTACATCCGCCTCTGCTACCGATGTAGCTACTTTAGATTGTATACAAGTCATCAACCATCATGTTTGACAGAACAGTGAGCAGAAAGACTTGCCAATGGCATATAAAGGAGTCTTTGTATCCATGAATCCACGGAAGGTCCCTTGTGCAGCGAGTGCAATTACAATGGGTGGAGCACCAATGGCCCTCCAAGTAAGAAAATTCTCTGCTGGTATACGCATAGGTGAATCCTGTAACACAGAGAATCTCCATGAGCACATCTACACTAACAGATGAGGACGAACAAGACTGGAACGTTATGTTCTAACTACGAGATATCGACAATTGTCGAAATGATGGTTTAAGACCAGCTATAGCACGATCCCCTTAACCAAATCTAGGATATGGTTACTTTGTTATCAAAGATTTTCACTACCTGAACTGGTATCCATTAGTAAGATGTCATCAAAGAGATCATAGACATCTCATTCACATTCTTACTACATAAACTATACTAGGTAAGCAAACCCCTAACACACCATTTCACGTCATAAAAGTAAAAAGGATAAATATAGAAAATACATTGCTGTAATAAACATTTCTGAATTAGCAATGCATGACGTACAACAGGTATACCCATGATAGTAACCAAAGAACCAGAGCCAAGGGACAGAGCAATCGCTTCAGCAATACCAATGCCAGCAGCAAGGGCCAAAGAGGTTGATACCGAAGGAAGGATTTTCTTGCCTTCGCGGTCACTCTTGCAATCTTTAGGACAGGAGGAGAAGCAATAACCACCAATTAGATAGATGAATCAAACACAATACGCGCAAAGTAAATAATGTAATGACATGATATTTCTCAATAACACAAACCGTTGCTAGATTGACTAGAATCTTCATTGCCCTTATTAACCACTGCTTGCTCTTCAGCAACAAAGGATGTTGTGACGTTGAGCAAGGGAACATTCAGCAACTTGGACACCAAATTAAATACTGCAACCGATACCCCAACAGCAGCTAACTCAGCTGATCCTATACAATAAAAATCAAGGGAGCATATACTCATTATTCATCAGTATCACTATCTATGAGTGTACAAAAGCTATCGATCCACTATAAGCTAAATCAAGAACCCAGATGCTCAGAACATATAACATGCATAGGATAAAGCTCTAATATCTGAGTAATGCGTTCACCTGAATAGCTATATAAATCAATATCATATCAAAATCAAACCTCGATTTTACCTAAATGTCCAACATAAGCCGTATCAACCAGAGACGTGATCGGATCAGCAGCCAGAGCCAAAGCAGCAGGCAATGCAATGGACAAAATGTTCGATCCCAGTTCATCAAACAAAACTCCATCCCTGCAAAATTCCCAAAACAAACACAAAATCCAATAAAAACCCAGTAAATATCAACATTCAAGACTCTCTCTACTGACCCAAATCTGACAGTCTTCCTCAGTGAGCCACTGAACATACCTAAAACGCCGAAATCGAGGGACAATCGATTCGAACAAAGACGAATCCGGGGGAGGGTTTTTCGGGTTGGAGCTATCTTCACTCTCCGTGGTGGTTTTGGGTTCTGATTCGTGCGAGGGGCTTTCGGTAGAAGTGGTGTGGTCGTTGCGAGAGGAGAGTCTGGGCACGCTTCGAAGACGATCCGAGCAATTGGGGCTCCTGAAGAAGACTGATTGACACTTCACAGTCGATTTCGGGTTCGTCTGCGAGGAGTGTACAGAGAGGCAGTGGCGTGAGAGAGTGGCCACCATTGTCGAAGAGCTCGAGTACTCAGAATCTTCGTAGAGGCGGCGAAGAGAAGAGCCCGCGAACGGTAGGCTTTTTTGTGGCCTCTATCTGATCAACCGATTTAACGGTTAGATTTGGGTGCTGCCATTGAAATATCTTTCTTTCATTCTTTGTTGGGCCCTTTTGGGCCACGCAAGATCTCGATACACTACACCCCCACAATGGCATTCCATATTGGGCTTTTATGGGCCCAATATTGTTGCATAATGTATTTTAACTTTGGAATAGGATTGCTCAAAAAATATCCGAATTGACTAAACCCAATCAAATCGACTCGTTAAAAATCGAATAAAAAGGAATAGAAGCATTTTGGTCCGGTTATAATTAAAATCGACTACATACTGGTTTGTCTCCGATTTGCAGAAATTCAAATGGTAAAAGATCAAATGAAAAATCGATTGGTTTTGAACACCTAACTTATTTTAACTCATTTATATTCATTAATTGGCCAAAAATTATATGTAAAAAACCTTCAAGAAATAAAAAATGTATAAAACCCGATTCAACAAACTACCAAACAAAACAAAAAAATGATTAATTTAAAATCAAATCAAATTTCTCCGAATCGATTCTAATCTTGATTTCATTTAAACAGAGTTGATAAACACCCCAACCTCGGATAGAGTCGAAAACAAATTCGGCCAACCTTTATATGCTCCCTTTAAAGAGTTATATGTTTTTAATAATTGTCCTATGATTTACCGGTAGAGTTGAGTTTTATTGTTTTTTTTTTAATTATGTACATTATATTAGTTTTTAAGGGGATATTTTAATGGTTAAGTATTACAATATTTGTGGCGATTACGGTAAAGTCAAAAGTTCGATCTCGCTACAAGGGTGAAGAAAGTTCTAAGGATATATAGAGTTTGACGTGATTTAAAAAAATCACACATTAAAATAATTAATCACAGTTTACCCATATTAAAATGACCTCATTTACACTTTATCGCAGTTAAAATAAAACTTTTACACTTTACCCAAGCTAAAATGGATTTTTTTACATTTTGCCCCATTTTCGTCTGTTTTGACGTTAAATATAGGTCATGTGGCACGTGGGAAATATATATTTTTTTAAATGACACAAATACCCTCATGGCATTTTGTCATTTAAAAAAATATATTTCTCACGTGATGCCACACGTGACTTATATTTAACGTCAAAATAGACAAAAATGAGATAAAGTGTAAAAAAAAAATCATTTTAACTTGGACAAAGCGTAAAAAAAACTCATTTTAACTTAACCTAAGTGTAAAAATTTTATTTTAACTGTAATAAAGTGTAAATGAGATCATTTTAACAAGGGTAAAATGTAAATTGTTATAGTATCCCTTTGAGAACATATCACAGAAAACTAGATCGGAGATATTTGTGGTTATTGATTGTTGACTGTGAACCCATGATTTCTGTGTAAATAGAAGAATGTGTATTATTATAAAGTTTTGAGGCTTTTTAGGTGAACATAACGTACCGTATGGTTTGATATACCACAAATAATTATTGTAGTTGGAAACATATTTGCCTAAATCCCGGCCCCACCAACTCATATTGTCCCCCCCACAATCTATTTATGCACAACTGTCTTTGAACAATTAAACTATGAATTATATTCAAAAACTCCGTTTTTCATTAAAATGGATATAGTTTTTTTTGACTAATTACAGGCCATGCATCGCTGGTTATACTCACGAATATAAGATAAAATAAGCAAATCACCCACTTTTGTCATATAAAATTAATAATTTGTGTACAAATAGCGATAAATGCCAATTAAAGTAAAGGACGATATTAATTTTATTATATAATATTACATATATCACATAATGCTAATTGGGTTCCTGGATTTGTCTTAATCCATCGTAACTAATTGCCTTAATGATCAATTATGTACCCAAAACAAGAAATAAAACACTAAAATAGTAAAATTACAAATAGCAGATCTGTATAATTATTTGAGTGGAAGCAGAGTGCGAAGCGTGGACGAACCATGAACCTGAAACAGAAAATCACACCACACAAAAAAAAGAGTCGAAAAATGGGTAAGAGAAAAAAAACATAAAGTTTCGATTTTTACAAGAGCAAAACCATGAATCAGAATCAGAAGCAGATTGAGGACAAAACAGGGCGTGAGTGACTTGGGAACGAACCATTCAACGCTCTTTATCTTCTCTGAAGGTCGAAACCCAGAGAAAAAACAGAGCAGAGCTAAAAACAGAGCAAGTAAGAAAGAATAATGCGTACCAGTAGAGAGATGGTGAGTGTTTGGGTATGGAAAATCCGTGAAACTCAGGATGGATAGCGCAAACACGAAGCCAGAAGCGATCTTGACTCGTGAGTGGCGCTATCCCTCCTGAGCTTTACAGATTGTTCCACACATTGGAGATGGAGAAGGAATAGAGAAAGGAGGTGAGAGTGGTAATGGTGAGGAAGCAGAGAAGGTGTATTTATAGCAGAAACAGAGAACGTGGGGATTTGCAGGCAAATATATGGATTTGATTTTATCACTGAAACAAGCCTTGACTTTGTTACCGACTCGTCTTCACTATTCCTCCTCTTTTTTCATGTTATTACATTTCTATCCTTTCATTTGCTTGGCCTTTTAGTAATTTCACTTATCCATACATTTAATACCTCTATCTAAATAAATTTCAACCTTGGTCATCTTATACTCCATCCTTAGAAATACATTAACTTTTGTATTAAAATATAGAAATAGTCGTTCTCAAAAAAGACACCCTAGATGTTTGAATCACAAATTTTTTTAGGAGATGCCTTGAGATTGAATCTTTATTTTCCTTTTTTTTTCTCTTTCTTTTTCTCTTCTCGCCTAAAAACATAACCTCTCTAACTCGATCGCATCAAAAAAACAAAATAAGCTATCCGTGTCTATTATGCTTGAATAAAATGATATACTTCTTCTCCTAAGCACTACTTAACTTCTCAATGACCGAGCTACCCTTCCAGCACAAATCATGAATAGATATACAATTCATAATAACAATTAGTTCAATTGCCAACTTAAATTCCTAAACACCGCGTGCAAAAAAATTGAAAATTATTTGAAACCCAATACTATAAAGGAAAAACATGAATACAACTTCGTGAACCAAAACTACGAAAACATATTTATGAAAAATGCAAAATTAAACCTAAAGAATATGAAAATGATTTAAGATTGAATGAAATAAATAAAAAAACAACCGCTCCTAAACCGATGTTGGATTCTAAATGTTGATGTTGAAGATAACGCCTTTGTATCGAATTCATACTTGGAAGTCAAGCTAATCAAATTGCCGATGTAGGAATCGTCCGAATCACTGGGAGGTCTGGAAGCCTCCGCGGTCATAGTCATGAGCTTTGTATTTCCTTCTCAATCTAAGTAGAAGAAGCATAATGACAAGACAGTCTTTAGAGAATATCCTCGCCTCCTATGATTGTCTCTTCTGTCTTGTTAATTAAGGCGTTTTTGGATTGTGAGCTTTGGATTGAGATTGAGATGGATAGGAGGAGGAAGGAAAAAGTGTCTGATATCACAATTTGAAATTTTAAATGACAATTAAGGGTATTTTAGTCATTTCACATTTAAACTAACTGAAAAGTTAACATATTGTAGTTATCCGAACAAAAAAGTTCTCAGCACACTCGTCAAAACAAAAAAATGTCAACTGCAATTAGGTGAGAAAGATGGCGAATCAAGTGTAGTTTTGTGGGATTATCCCTAAAATGTTATAATTTTTGGAGTGTATTAATAATAATTCATAATTTTACCTATTGATTAAGATAATTTAACATATCAAATTTTATTTATACTAAGTAAAAAGATAATTACATTGCATTTTACAATTAAATACAAATTAATTACATTACAGTGTTGATAATTAATGAGAGGGACATGTACTATGGATATGTCATCAAGTGACCCAAATGTAACAAGCTCCGTGTATCTATTGTTTTTTGTGTGTACAACCTTTAACTCGAACTGAAATACTTTGGGTTGTTGTTAATAAACTAGGTATTAACTTAAAAGAACTACGAGGTAACCTCATCATATTAAGTACAGTTAAATTCGACATATTGAATCTAAATCCAGTTATAAAATGATCGTCATTATTAACCGCACTCTACAATTATTCTCAAACATATTACCCCTAAAATTTTAATATCTAATATGCCTATGGCCGGTATTATTAAAATATTGATATTAACATGTAAAATAGTGGAGATTTTTTTACTAAAACTTGGTGCTAAACCCTGATTTTAGCCATTTTTATGCGGATAGTTTAAAATAAATTTTAGTTATAAAACTATTGCATTTTTAGGGGGTGGAATAATCTAATTGAAGCATAATGAATAATGATCGTGCAGTTATAATGCATTGTATGTTACAAAACTAAAGTAAATAAATTTGTCACACGCACTTAAATATTGTGTTCCTTTTTCCTTAAATCATAGTTTTAAGCATATAGCATCATGTATTGTCTAAATCCAATATCGCATAATCGATTGCACAATAATATATTAGAAAATGATGATTACATCATTTTAACCATATTTAGTATACAATAGTGAATGTCGGTAGAACCTAAACTTGACTGGATCACATATGATTCGAAATCAACACAACAACAGGAAAATTGAGTAGATTTTTTCATATTTTATATAAATTTACTCATTGGGATTGAAAGTTTTATTTGCTTCATGATCACCTTTTGATTAATGTTCTTTCAAATGATCATGACAATCACTAAAACTTTATTGGGTGGGAGCTTTTTAATTGTCATCGTGTGTTCCCTCTCCCGTAACAATATTATTTATAAATCATAGTGAACATTAATCATATGCTTAATGAACGTTATTTTAGTTAAAAATATTTTTTGAATCATAAAAATTAACGAGCACGTTTTTTTAGTAGAAGAATGGACATATTAAATAAAATGTAACTACATTATAAAAGGAAATTGAAATGATCATTGCATTCTCCCATCAATCAATGACCCTATATAATGGGTGTGGGGGTAGTTCTTTGATATAATATTAAAAAAAATTGGGCATGTTCGAAATATTTAATCAAAGCCTGTTTGATTAGCTTATAATATTTTTAAGGTACTAAAAATAAATCATTGTTGCCAAATATTATTTTGAACTTCTAGATGGTCCTAACTATAGTTATAATTTTAGAATTGGGTCCATCACTTACCTACATTTATCCACATAAATCATACTTGGTTAAAAGTTTCTTAGCCAACGTGAGGAGGGTGTGAGGAGGGTGTCAACTGTCAAGTTGTTAGCATCCAAAGTCAAAAGGACGTGAAATAATATATCAACTTAAATAATAAGTATGAACACTTACATATTATTTTGAATTTTTAAGTGAATTGTAATTTTAACATGATATCAGAGTTTGGTTCATCTTTCCCATGCAACTCACTGTACATATCTCAGTTCAGGCTGAATCCCACATTTCACGCACGTGCGGTATTTTTTGATGTTTTCTCTAACCCGTATGTGAGGAGTGTCATCGTCACATATAAAATTGTGAATTCGAGATATCAACTTAAAAAAAATTTAAATTTCATTTATCAACGTGAAAAAAAAAGATGAAAAACATAATGTTATAAGAAAATGTACCTATTTGTTAATAATCTGAGAAGATAGCCTTATCACAAAATTGGGAAGATAGGTATGGGATGATAACAACATTGCCCAACCTTGTTTTTTTTTTCTTATCATAAATCTCCTATCACAATCACTTAAGAGACCCACAAAACATATCAAATGTGTTTAGATTAATAAGTAGTTATGGAGTGTGATACTTTCCTAATCCTAGCCAATTATAGCAAATAATAACAACAACAACAACAACATTAATGAATAGAGAGCCTAACATGCATTAATGGAGGGTTGAGGTGATAGAAATGGTCAATTAAATTACCATATTGAGAAATGAGGTCCCATGTCACGTGACATCAATATACTCCACCTTTACCAAAATGATAACCACTTGTTTGGCAACATGAAATTGGAAAGCCACAAAATAATGTAATTAAAACCTAAATTAAATTAAAATATAAAGATAATTTGTGTATTTTTTTTCTAAACAAAATAAATGCTGTTGATCTCAAAATCTAGACCTCAGAGAAAGATTGAGACCAGTTTGACCGTCGGATTGGTGTTGGGAGTGCACTGGCATTTGCGTAAATAAAGAGTAAGATGGAGGGTGAATACGAAGCAAAGAAACAGAAAACAGAGAGTGAGAGTTAGTGTACAAAAAAGAAACGCCAAAACCTTCTTCAGTACTACCTATGCAGCTATGATATGCTATGCCTCGGAAATTGCAATCTCTGACTCACTCTTTTTCACTACTTTTCTCTGCTTTCCACAACGGTCAACAAATAATTCGTATCCATAAATCACTTCAAAATCTCCTCCCACATCACTTTAATTTAATAAATAGTTTTATCGAATTTGTTTTTGCACATTATTATAATTTACAAAAATTATTTTAAAAAATAACATTTACCCATCAATATAAAATAACAAATATATTACTAATAACATCTGCGGTGAGATCATTGATGATTGTTATATCGAGTGTTTTTTGTTCTCTTGGATATGAACAATTTTCTTGATTGTAGATGCGATTTTTAATGTTTATTCGTCGATTGTTTTAAACTCCGATTAAGGATGTGTAACTGACAACAGTGCTCCATCCAACATGTTAAGTTATGTGAATCAGTATGCAAATTTTGTATCTCACTTCTTTATCAAGAGTGCTCTATTTGATGCCCAAAGTGTCCATCTCTTATGCACCTAATCTATCTTAGCATGATTTGTCAAAAAATCACTTGTTATAGTATGTGAAAACATGTTTGAATAATTCTAATTTAAGTAAATAAATCGAAAGTGAATGAATAATTTTTTAAAATTTAAATTTGCAGAGGGAGGGCCCAAGCCAAACGAGGGGAAGTGAATTTAATTCCCCAAAGATGATAGTTTGCCTTTTATATTATTCTCTGGAAGTGACCCATCCAAGTCAATAAGTCAAACTTGGGATCTGCCAAATATCACGTTCCCGTCATTAATGTGGTGGGCCCCACATATTTATCTCCGCCTCCTTGTCCTCACTCACGTGACCTACCTCTACTCGGCTCGCTGTGGGCCTACCTCTTTATTACACCTGGACAACGACTGATCATTTCTTTTCCATTCCCTGCACTGCACACCCACCTACCCTATCCTGCTCCTGCAGTCCACTTTTGGGCTGGAAAACCTAATCACTTGGGCCCAGCCCATCTACTCCCAATCCAACCACTTCCTTATCCTATTGCTTTGGAAAACCTAGTCACATTTGCTTTTCTATTACAATTAATAATTATTTGGTATAATGTAACTCCAATGATATAAAGACTATATTTCTATTGGGATAGGTCCAATATTTTCAGAATCCAAACAAAATTCAAATATGCATTAAACAAGTTTGTTCTACCTAAAAGCTCCACCGGTCAACTAAAAGTCTAAATTCATTGTTCAAGATTGTAAATGAATTTACAATTTTCAATGTAAGACTTTAACATCTAATCTCACACGCATACCAAATTCTAAGACACATTTTTTTATGTGAAATTATAGTACATTCTCTTACGTGCATGTCGGTTCATAAGTTATATGTTCCCTTTTCAAAACTACAATATTTGCTTATGGAACCAAACTAGACGTCCATATACAACCAAACGCTACAATCATGTTAGAAACACGACTACCCTAAAAGTTGAACTCATGGCATTTCAAATTTTGTCCTTCTAATTTGGGTTTGTAACACCCTCTCACACATGCATGTATGATTTTTTAATTCATATTTTTACAATGTGGGACTTTAATACCCCGTTACGTGCATGCCAAATTACTAAAAATATATATTTTTTCTTCAAATCACGAGATTTGCATAAGTTACCACAAGCCTTGACCCCGAAACAAACAGCATGAAAGGTTGTAGACAGAAAGACGGACAATCTAATTAAAGTTTAATGCAAATTCAAAATCCCTATAGTACCCTTCTCTATACCCATATTATATACATAAGATTTCAAAATATTCACCAGGCTCCTGAAATGGCCTGTATCTTATATCCATCTAAAGTTTTGAAGTTTCCTTCCAAACAATATATGTTTGACTACAATGTTAAAGAATTGGTTCCATACCACTATTACAAGGCAGGAGCAACAATTTTCAGTGAAAAAAAACTTAACCTCAAGCTTGAAGACACTTGCAAGAAAGCCAAAACTGAACTTCACAAACGATGGAAGAGTAACTCATTCCACACATCCTGCACTCCAGGCAAGCACCAATGTATGCAGTCAGAGTACGTCGACGGCTTTGCCAGTTGCTCCGTGCTCAACGTCTCCCAGAACTTACGGTAGATTGAAGGGTGCCCGTCTTTTCTGTACTCTGATAGTTGAGTGATGTTTAGAACCGAGACCTTGGAACCTAACCTCCCCAGCACATTCTCTACCATGCGCATTGTGGGCAGGTCAGAACCCGATCCCCAATAGCCCTCCTTGTCGATGGGAGTCTTCTCATCATAGCAATTCCCTTCACCTCCCGACTTCCACTCTTCACTCCTATGCAGAGAAACGGAGAGGTCTTTCAAATTTCCAACAGAGTTTCAAAGTGATGATGAAATGGCACGTGAACACTAATTAAGTGAATCAATCATCATTGGGTTTCAAATGATAAATGAGGGGTTTCCCTTGTGCATGTGCATAGTGTGTGTCAGCGTGTCATTAAGGGTATGGTCTAAATTTATCAGCAATAAAAAGAAGGGAAAATTGCAAAAAAAAGTTGACATGAACTTTTCAAATTTTGCAAAAAGTGGCTGTGAACCAAACATTTTTTGCAAAATTTTCTCTTTAATCCGAACTCATCTAGATCTGAAGTCTCATGGAAGGACGTCAATGGTGTGCATGCGAGAGAATAAAAAAACCGCCAAACTCATTTTTTTAATTTAAAAAAAAATTGATTTCAAGGGCACTTCTGAACAAATGAACACGATTTGCAAAAAAAGAAGAAGAAAGTTTACAGTCACTTCTTGCAAAATAGAAAGTACACAGCAACCTTTTGCAATTACCCTAAATTGAACAACAATACTGCCATCGTGGAGATTGGATACAACAACCTCATGCTTATTACATGAATTATGTGTCATATGCAAAGGGTCATTGAATTTTTTCATCATAACGAATGTACAGCGATTGGCCAACCATGATTTCTAGACAATGTGGGTTTCTTGATTACTAAACGATAGTTACTATGATAACATGACCTAAATGAAACAAGGCTAAAAGTAACATCAATACAAGGTAGTCATGGTTGAACACATTTAAATGTTATCCAACTTGATCCCAATAACTTCTTAGTACCTAATTTATCCCAACAGCTTCTAGGTACCTACCAACAAAAGAGTTCTAAGGGAGGCAATTTTTCGGGCCACTATTATTGCATGCAAAATTAGCAATAATATTATGTTTTGGTCATGGAGCAACATTTCTGACCTTTAATGTAAATGATATATTTATATAGATACGGAATGAATTGTTTTCGGGATAGGGGTTCAGCACTCACCCAAGATGTGTAGGGGACATGGTGACAAAAAAGACTCGTTTCTTGAGGGGGTCAACATTAGACGCTACCCAGTCTGCCCACGAGCCCATGGCCAGCTCCATCGCTCCTCGCCCGTCTAACTCTTCACAAACCCCATTCTCATCAGAACTCCACCTGCAAGGGTTACAAGGTTTCATTAACAAACCAGAACACTATTGCTCGTTCAATTGCTCATTGCGTACTGAACTTAAAAACGGTAAAAATACTCACAGCAGCTTAACGGGGCCTTGTCTCCACCACAAGTACGAGTTGAAGACCAGAATATCAGCACGCTCCCATTTGGACGCATGCTTAAGAACTGAATCGGGTCGAATTATCCGATCAGCCAATCTATGGTTTACCGGGTCATCGGAATTTGACTCAACGAGAAGTGGAGCCCAGAGAAACTCCACGGTGGCATTGTATTCCTGCATATGACCAGACCATCCAATAATGAAGAATTGCCATAAAAACCTTCAAATACAGTAAATTACGTGTTCCCTATTCTAACATGGTTGAAAACAAGTCAAGAACATGTCACAATGATATTTAACAGCTAATTGCGGTTTTTACTCACCTCGGCTCTAAAAATGGTAAGAGGTGCATTTGGCGACATCGATCTTTTATTGGCTGGAATAACAGATTGCAACAAACACACCATTGATATCCACTGTCCTCTGTTCAGCGAATCCCCGACAAACATTAGGCGCTTCCCCCTCAATTTCTCCCACATTTCATTCACATCCCATCTACAAAAACGAAAACATTAAGAACGAACATTACAATCAACCAATGATTCATTACCAATGAACTTCATAGACTCCACATTGCATCAATAAACCTACATTTACTTTATACATGAACAAAATAGATGACCGAAACAAATCCTGCCGATCTTCCCATTTTCCATTCACTAGACAACTTTGGAATCCAATGATCACATTCATAATTTGAAGGTCCAAAACTTCATTGGAAGATTTGGATCAGTTCAATTCACAAGCAATCAATACAAGCCATAAAATCTAGTTAAAGACAATTACCTCTTTAAATTGCAATTATGAGGTTGCCACCTCCAATACTGGTACCTCAAATCAGTCCTTCCATGCTTGTAACAAGCCAACTGGTCCGACATGTATGGACAATCCGACTCCTTGTACAATGGATGCGATGAATTGTCAAAAACCCACTTGCCGGAGAACAGGTCACATCTCTCCGATGCCACCCTCCGGCGACCGGAATCCACCGCGCCCCCAGACCCACCCCACCTGATTCTCCTACCACTGTACTCTCCGGTGGAGTTGCACTTACTGAATCTATCCAGGAACTCTGCAATTCCAAAAACCCAAAAACTCAAAAAACCCAGTAGCAAGCAGAAATTAAAAAAAAGGGCAAGTCACAGTTCACTAGACCCATACCTTGAGATCGATTCTCATTTGGTTTTATGTATGTAAAAGAAGCTTCTTTATGGCGTTGCCGGTGAAATTGATCTGGGTCTCGATCGATCTCCATGACTCTGCGCTCGTTGTGGAAGACAGAGACGGCGAGGAAGGCGATGAAGAAGAGAGCTATCAGCGGGAACTGGGTTTTCTTTCTGCTCCATCTCTGCATCTTGGGTTATCGATGGCGATGGCTGATTTGCAGAATCAAATCTGAGCTCTAAGAGGCCCCAAAACCATGGCGAAGAAGAAGGCACTACAATTGTGCACATATACCGACACGACAATGATCTCCCAGAACCACACTCCTCTGCTTCTGATTCTACGGTTTCAGATGTGAGTCCGGTTCCTACCAACGAACACGGTCGTCTTTTTGAATGGATTACGTCACTTGTAGCGAACGTGGCCACTAATAAGTGGTCTTCAGGAATAGGTACGGTGGGACGTGGGAGCAGTGGATTATTTTGTTGGATTAGTTAATGGCTTTTAGTTTTGGTTTTAATGGGTAATTACTAATTATTGTGTGTTGATAGATATCACCTTATATTTCTATTTAGTACACTCGTGTTTATTTAACGTTTTCACCTTACTTTCTAAATGTTACAATGATAAGGTTTAGCGGATTTTATATTAAATAATGTTAGATAAATTGTTTGTTTAATTATAAATCAAGGTAAATGATTTTAACCAAAACAAAAGATATTACTTGTGTATTAATTGAGGACATATTAATATATGATTATAAAACTATTCTGAAACTAAACACAACAAATTAAGTAAAATCAAGTTTAAGATTAAATACAACAAAATTATAGCTATTATGAAACATTTCCTTTCTAAATGATGAACCGAAATATGGAATTGGAAGGTGATTAAATCTCCATAAATGCATACTAATTACTTCTACTCTATTTCCTTTGACATTTCATTTTATACCCAAACAAGCAAATCTTGTTCTTTGTTTCGGAGAGGCAATATATGGATTTTTTGAAGAAAAAACAAAATCTTCATTACTCCGTGCAATTTGGGGAACAAACAAGACTTCTAGTCAGAGTGAAAAAATATTTGGTTAGAGTAAAATGGGATTCACCAGTAGTTTTTTTTCTTAGAATATAAAGTTTCATATTCAAAGAGCATGAATAAAATTGATGTACATAAATAAAAATGTCAAACTCAACTAAATGGTCAAATATAACTAATAAACTTGAGGATTTAATTGTGTAAACCGACCCAATATGTATTGCCCAGTTTTACATATGATTATAGTTGGTTTCGATTCTATCTTAAACCTTAGAAATTTTGGCATGAGTGGACAAGACAAATTAAATAACTTCGTAGCTTTTCTAACCGAGTTGGTATTTTTGTGCCAACATCTCCACATGTACTGTTCACAAAAAAAATGTATTTCATTTTCAGTTTTATTTTTTTGTATATCTTTAGACTTGACTGAAACCGGCTCCACGAGCGACTCGGGCAAGTTGAAGAATGTACGTTGTTGCTGCTCCTGGATACACTCCAGCACCACGGAGTAACGTTCCTGATCCCAGTTGCTGCTCCTAGACACGCCCCAACACCACACAGTAACAGTCCTATAGTATTTTATCAAACAGTTTTGCACTGTCGTTATCCGATGTAGTTGCCGCACCGTCATGTGACGTAGTTGCTTTAGAGTTTGGTGATTTATCTTAAAATCACTTTGCACTGTCATTATGTGACGTAGTTGCTTGCAGTTTTCCCACAAATGGACTTAGCCGGGGCTCCACGAGCTGCTCGACAAGTTGAGAATTACTATCGTACATGCTCCAACTTGAGGGGGAGTGTTGAAAACCTTTCATTTTCTAACCTTTCATTTTTCAAGACCTGACATCTTCCTTCGTGCTTGTACAAATAGCATTGCTTTTTCATCAATAAAATCAAGCAAGAATACCTTTCTTTTCTCATTTTACATGGTATTAGAGCTAAAAATTGATCAGTAAATTATAATAAAATCAAAATTTAAAATTCAGGGCGACTAAAAACGTTTATGTCCAATTTTGAGGATGTACAATGTAGGCATAGAGAAGCTCATTCCAAACATCAGGAACACCAGGAAGACACCAATGTATACAATCAGCATAACTGCTAGGGTTTAATATTTGGTTCTCTGTTAAGGCTTCCCATTGCTTCCGGTAAATTGATGGATGTGCCTCTTTTCTATAATCCGTAAGTTGTGTTATGTTTAGCATCTTCACATCCACTCCTCTTTCCTTCAATTTCTCAACAACTTTCTCCACAACTCTCATCATTTTGGGTTCTGCCCCATCCCCAAAATAACCCTCTTTTGCGATCGGTTTTGTTTCTCCGTAACAATTATCAGATGCATCCGTATCCCACATTTTCGCTCTGCATTTCAGGAGATCAGATGTTCAAATCTCAATCACCATGCGTGAATTTACATATAAAGTATTCAAATATGACTTCAATTTGTTTATATGTTTCGCAGCTAACCGGTCAAAAAAGGTTTGAAGGTAGAGATGCTAACGAATCTGGTTTGGGGAGTGTTTAGTGATTTCCGTCGCCTAACCCGTTATATTGGAAAGCCATGTCTCTGTCAGATTCAGTGAATTTTCTCTCTCTAAAGGATGAAAACATGACATACCATCCCTACCTTGTTAAATCGAAAATTATTTACAAGTTTTGGTCTTCATATTTGTGTTTTGATCCTATTTTGGTACTTTTAAATTGGAAAAAATATAAATAGTAATTATTTTACAATCTAGCATAGCATTTAACTTTGTAATTATGAAAACCCTCAAAACTAAAAAAACTTTCTTTTTTGTTTGTAGACCAAATAACATATTGTTACTGAGTGACATGAATTTTAGTGTGTTCTTATTTATCTGGTTGTTATAGTTTTTTTCATGCTTGTTATAAGTAGTATTTAAATTTTCTGATTAATCTCCTGTCAAATTTTGATTAATTCTCAATTAATCTTGTTTTTTTAAACAGTGGTATTAAAAGTGATAATGGGCTTGGTAGTACCTATCATGAGTGGGTGACATGGTCATGAAAAATAATTGGGTCTTGGATCGATTGACGTGGACTTCGAGCCAATCGGCCCATGTCTCTAGAGCCATCTCGTACACACGTGGCATTGTCACTTCTTTGTAAATTCCATTCGAGTCTTCAAATGATCCCCACCTTAAACCAACCAAATTCAGACAACATTCATTAACATTTGGAACATGAAAAAAATGTCCTAGTTGTTCTTTGAGGAGATACGATGATATTCTTACAAGGCTTTCATGAAAGATCTTCTCCACCAAAGATATGAATTGAATACGAGAATGTCCGCGTCGGTCCAATGCCTAGCGTGTTTCTCAATCGCTTGAACTCTGACTATCCGATCGGGAACACGGTGGTTCACGGGGTGGTCGGAGTTCGATTCCACCAACAATGGTGCCCAATAGAACTCGATGGTCGCATTGTACTCCTTTTTTTCATTTCACACATTAACTATTAATGTTGCTAAGCGAAAATAAGGACAAAACGAACTTTAAAATTAGATTACACGCGTATAACATCATACTGCAAAATAAAAATATTATTTAAACGGACTGTGATTATGACTCACAATTGCTTTGAAGGTGGACAAGGAGCCATTGGTGTGCATGGAGGTGAGCTTGTTTGGTAGAAATGACTCGACCAGGCACACCATGGAGATCCACTGGTTCCTATTTAGTGAGTCACCAACGTACACTAGTCTCTTGTTCCTTAGCCTCTCCACCAATGTTGTCCCATTGAACCTAGGTTTATACATGGTATGTTCATCATCATAGCGTAAAAAAAAAATTTCTGAAGGTAATGTTCAAGTCTAATAACTCATTTAAGAAGGCTAAGTTTATAGGTAGAGGTTTAGAAATAGGTGTATAAGTGATGTGATGAGTCAATATCCACCTTCGCGTGTATGTCGGTTTAAGAGGCATGTGTGAGATTCGACATAGAGAGTTGTAGATAGAGATAGACAATATTATATATGTTAAAACCCGACCCACTTATAAAAGCACAAGTCTATAAGTGGAGATACTTATTGTGTTGGTCAATGAAACACCTCTTTCCAATGTGGGGATGAATGCACATGTCGATCTATAGAAGATTGGATGAAAGTTGATCAAATTCTGATACCTGGGAACCACACCATGACATGTTTGGAGCGAGTTTTGTGATCTCTCGTTCTTGATCCAATATTCAGATCGAGGATTTCATGTTTCGGAAGATTTTGTTTCTCTTTTAGACGATGACAATGAGACATGTTTAGTGATCCCCATCACCATCAACCAGCTCGGAAATAGCACATGTCCTCTTTATTTTAGCATAACTATTGATACTAAGTTAAAGCTCGACTCACGTAAAAACTCACGTTTACATGTAAATACCCAAATACTTGTTGTTAAGCTGGTTTCACGAGTCACATATATCTCCAGCATGACACTCTAATACAAATATTTTTCAGAAACCGAGACAAAATAGGTCGAGAACACATAACACTTCTTGTATCTGACAATACAAAAAAGGGTAATAGAAGCAAGAAAAAAAGAGAGAAACCTTGGAAGGTCATGGCAATGATGGGGCTGCCATCTCCAGTTCTGAAAGGTAAGGTCCTTCCTCCCAAACTTCTCACAAGCCAACTGATCCGACATGTAACTGCACTCCCTCTCCTTATACAAAGGATACGATCTATTATCAAAAACCCACTTCCCGGAGAACAAATCGCAACTCTCCACCTTCAAACCGGACACTTCTTGATCGTCGTGGCCATCGTAAGAGCTCCAGCCGCCGTATCTTGTCAGATAGACGGCGATGACGATCACGACGGCCACGAGGAGGGCTATGAGGAACTGGAGGGTTCCTCTGATCCCCAACGTCCCCGGGAGTGTCACCATTTGTTGCTTCTTTGTCATTCGGCTATAGATGACTCTGTGCTTTGTTGTTGTTGTTGGGCGTGGATTTAATTAAGTTATGTTTCTATAGTGACTACCAAACTAATTGATGAAAAAGCAAAGATATAGTAGTTGGGCATCGTTCTTTATTCATGATTTGTTAGGCGAAGTGGTCTTCGGTTCGTGTCCGGGTTGTTTCGTGATTGTGAAAGATGGTTAAATTTGCTTTTGAATCCACTTAATTTAAGGGCATAAACTAGGAGTGATGATCAAAGAAAAAAGGGTATAAACTAGGAGAATTGGGTTTTAGTCTGTCAAAGACTGCTCAACTCGGAAAAAAAATACTCAATTCAAGTTTGGTTCACCTTAAAAGTTTTTATGTAATTAATTATAGGGAAAATTGCATAAAACACATTAACTATACATTTTTATTTGCATAAATGTATAGTTAATGTGTTTAACTTTAATTTTGAATTCAACTTAAAATCGAGCAGTTTCTTTAACATCCGCCTCTTATTAGTTTAAATTTTTTATCTTGGGCCTTCACATATTGAAGCATATCTCGTGAGTTGGAAGATGCTTTTAATCAATTTGAAACCTTTGGTTAATAGGATCCAAAAGTCATGTCATTTTGAAAGCTTTAAGGCATGGCATATTGGTAAGTTATGAAGCAACGTGGCTCAGCTGTTTGTGTTAGGCCACCTACAGATCATTTATATACATTATAAATAAAAACACAACCAATAATTATAAATAAACAAAGCTGCAATACAAGTAAGTAGCTGTTGAAGAATAAGAGCCCAACGTAGTTAGGTTTGGGTGGTTGGAATCTCCATGTCTCTTATTCTTTGGCGTCAAGGCACCTCAATAATAGACCACTCCCACTCTCATATATACACCATTTATATATAAGTCAAGTGACCACTGATTACCTCATTTTTAATATAATTTGAAATGCCAAATTAGAGTAGGTGGTCAAGTTTATCAAAACCTAATTTTATTTAAAAATGCATTATAGAGACTCCATATATATATATATTATTAAACTTTTGTTATAATCACATCTTTCTTTCTCATGTTTGGTTTGTTTGCACCACTTTATGTGCATATTAGATTGATGATTCATGTCATACGAGTCTTTACGTATGAATCGCGTGCATTTCGCTCGAAACAAGATGAAATAGATGGATATGCTCCATTCATCCTACACACGAGGTGGGTGGCAGATTGTAAGTGTTTTAAAATTTAACATAGGGATAATTATACATTACTATCCTCAAGGATCATGTAGTTGAAACTCTTGTCGGCCAACAGTGGATCGAATTCGAAGAAGAAAAATATAAGACGATGAAAATTGGATTAGGAGCAGTGTGATAGGTCGGATATCTCTATATATACCTACACTTTCCATCCATATGGTTGAGTCAGAGAGATGTTTTCAATTGAGTCACAATGCAGGAAGTCAGGCTCTAGACATGAGGAAGGAGGAGGAGAGAGGGAGATAGAAGTGAAGAAGATGAGTAGCTTTTTAGGCTAGGGGTATTTTTGATATTTTATAAAAATGATCTTTTTTAACTTCGTTAATCTCTTCGTGAGACAAAATGATAGTTGGGGGAGTGAAAAATTACGTTTTAAAATTGAGAACAGTGATGCGAAAAACATGTACTTATTCCTTTGAAATATATGAATTATTGCACCATTTTAATAAGCATCTTTGAGCCTCAAATTATTAGTTTAAACTTAGAAAAATATAGGTAGTGTGTACATAAACTCTCTTAAATCTAATGTGTATATAAACTCTCCTTATACCTTGTAATCTTCTGCTATGAGACCTAGACTCAAGTATGAAATCCTAACGGGGTAGAATATGATCATACTTAAAAATAGTCACAAAGCTAAGCCCATTTTCACTTACATTTCTCTATGTTGTCTAGTTATGTTTCACACATCAAATTAATGTTTACGTTCGAATTCTTACACAATCACACATTTTTATTCTGACCTGCACATAAAGGATATACCTAAAACACACAAAAATATATAATTATTCGGAATGTATTAAAATTTTCACGTACCAATTTGATTTCTAGAAAGTATGCCATAACTTAATATAGTATATATAAAGCATTAACAAGTGACAATACACAACAAACTCATGCACAACCATGTGCATAAAAGAGGATAGTGACATATCACATATGCTTTGTGTGCACTAACGAGATGATAAGTCACAATTGAACATATAGAGAGATAGTTGGCCAAATCAACAACTAAACCTTTATTTGATCCCATGAAACTGATCACACAATTACAACAACATATGCAAATTGCAATGTGGAGCTGGTGGAGTTGGACCATGACCAGAACCTGGACCACTCTCCTAAGAATCTGCATGCATGGTTGAGAACATATATTAATTGGAATTGGACTATCCACAAGTTATAGGTAAAGCCTTAACCACTTGATGCTTTGGACATAGAGGCAAATGAGAACACGAGTCTTTGTCAATTTCCTTTCCTCTTTTTAGAGAAAATGACACTTTTGTGCACTTAAATATATATTTTTATCATTTTCATACCCTATCATTTTTTTCTTTTTCTTAGTATCCCTGAATTTCATTTTAGGACAACTTACCCCTGGAATTCCAAAATACCTAAACTATCCCTGAAATTGAACCAAAATTAAATCTGGTCTAATCTGTTCCAATTTCAATTGTGTAAAAAGACAAAATTACCCTCAACTATTCATCAAATTTTCAAAACATACTCCTTAACTCGCCACAATTTTCAACCAAATGTTATATTTGTCTTTCATGAACATTATTTGCAATAACCAACTCCAATTCAATCGCATTTTGTTGTATGGTGTATTTTCGTGTCATATTTGACATGAAAATATAGGATATTGCATAATGCAATTACCATTACAATTGAGTTGAAGTTGGTTATTACTGATGATATATTTGTCTCTTGTTATTTCAGATAATACAAAATGTTATATTTTATCGTTTTAATCATTAAAATATTTACGTATTGCATAACTAGCAGTACAGTGACATTTTGGAGTTTGAAAGTATGTCATTTTAACATCAAATTTGTTCTAAATAAATATTATAGGTTGAAGTTTCTGTTCCAGCTCAACTCTGAACTCAAATGATTAGTTTATCAAGTATTAAATATAATACATATGCTGTGGAGATTATGACAATTTAAGCAAGAAATCATATATTATTTTTTGCTGATTTCTAGACTTTCACATCTAGCTTATTATCTTGCGCATACATTTAACATTAAGTAGGGATTAGTATATATAATACTTGTTTATTGAATAATCAAGTACAGGTAATGTTGTATAAATACACATTCTCGACACAATAAAATCACTGAAATGATTTAAACTTTTCTTTATATACAAATTTTAATTTCTTTCTATTTTGTTGGACGTGGCCCGATTTAAAACTTAGTTTCACTTGTAAATTCTTAACACTAGGTAATGAAAAGTTCATGTATCATATTAAAATTTAACACAATTCAACTTTTCAATATTTTAATATTAAAATAATTTTAAATATTTTTTATTCATTTTTTATAATTAGAATCTCTGATAAGTTGTTATAATAAATAAATTATTTTTAACGATAAATTTTAAATTTTATTTTAATTCTTTTTTTCATAAAAATATTATAGAATAATAAACATTGCTTTTATTAAACTATTGAAAATAACACATATGTAAAAAATGATTGAACACCATTAATTAATTAAATATTAAAAATAAAGGTTTCAGTAGAAAGATATATTGATCTAATGGTTAAGTAAAGTATGTGCAATAACATTGATTAAATATTTAATTAAAAAACATTCTACAAAAATAAAATATGATTACACATTTTGAAAGTCAAATATTGAAAAAGCAAAATGGAGAGTGCAGCAAGATGCCTGTGAAGACAGTAAATGCTTTTGATGACTGACTGATTGATAGTTATCATATTGATGCTTATGTTATATAGGAATTGGATAATGAAAAAAAATGTCACAGTCACTGAAATGGGTCAAATATGTCATTCAGCTTTCAATCAGAGTCCCTATTGCTATTGGTGTATTGGGTTGTAGCTATTGGCTTGTAGTTGTAGTTACAGTTGTTGTAGGGTAGGGGCCTCCTCTCTCCCATGTGATTGGTTCCTCCTATCTCTCTCTCTATTGCATTTGCAACACCACTAATGACTTTGTTTTCTTTTACTTGTCTCCTCTTCCCCATCACAATTCATAAAACAAAATGCACATCATGCTTGACTTAATTATAAATTGGTGAGATTAATTACTAGAGTTTTGGTAACAAGGTCTCACCTGATATTTTTCAAGTCAGGTTCTGAGTTTCAACACATTCATTTTTTATTGACACTTATTTTTTGGAGAGTACGATAAAAAGTTTTGTTTTTATATTATTTAATTTAATGATCATATTTATACTTGATTAATTATTTCAACATTATTAATTATGTCATTTACTTCCGATAGTCCACTCTTTTTATCTTACTCAACCACCCCCTGTTGCAAACACTTTCTGTCTCAATAAAACTATGCATATGCATGTAGCTGATATATTATCAATATATCACATAAAAATTTACTATTTTATTTACTGTTTAATTGTGATAGAAATAATAGTTTGGTTACGAACTCCTCTTCCGTTGAAATTACAATAATAATCATTTAACTGGTCTTGTTAACTCTAATATTACATTACAAGTTTCAATGATCATTTAACCGGTTAAGTTAACACTAACATCACATTACACCACAATCCCTATCTTGTTTCTATAATTATTGAACTAGCATGTTAATAACTCCAATATTATGTTATATCTCGAACTATTTAATCTTTATAATCATCAAACCAGTGTTATTAGCTGTAACATTAAGTTCCACCCTGTCTCGAAAACCAAAACACCATATCAATCACATCGAATAGTGGTGTAATTAACCTTTCTTAAACGTGAAACAAGAAAAACAAAAATCAAAACAAAGTAACAAACACATGCATGACGGTGGATGATTTGTCGTATATAGCCAGCAATATTAAGATTATATACATATAGTCGAAATTAAATTGGAGGTGCCGTGAAGGCATAGAAAAGCAGACAAAAGAGGAGAGTTTATCATTTTTATTATTATTAATTATTAAATTAAAAGAAGAAAAAAAGCAAGACCTCTTTTTATTATTATTATTGTTTCGTTGCTGCAACTTGCACACCCAACTTGCTCTTTCAAAGCATCACCAAACTCGCAACTTGCAATTTTTTTTTCTTTTTTATTATATTTAAAACTGTCCATTTGATTAGTCCTTTGGAACCTGCAAGAAACTGCAACTTGCCCATACATTTAGCAGCATATTTGCAACTTGCATTTTAGCCACCTCATTTTCTTCTTCTTTTATTCTACCCAAAAACCCACCATTCACGCCAAGAAAAATTCCAAATTCATGCAAAATAAATTATTCAACCATGTTAACAAGACTTTCAAATCGGAAATATTTTTTTTTAATTTTTTTGAGATCAAGATTGAACAATAATATTAATGTTTTCGACGTATAGATAGGATACAAAAGATGTGGCTCCAATTCTTCAACACAACCCAACTGGGCATTAAATAATGAACCATCCAAGTGCGGTTGTTCTTGTTCCTTTCCTTTCCATTCATTCAAAAATATATATGTGTATAATTTTATTTATTGGACGGAAATAATTTAATCCTCAACTCAACATGTTATCTTCATTATTATTATCCCATAAAGTGGTAATTGGAATGGGACCGATTTTAATAATATTATTACAACCCACTTGATGAACTATTTCAAAAGAAACCGCGTCTCTAAACGACGTCGTATACTCGTCTTCGATCGTGACCCGAAACGACCTGTCGATTTTTTCCCCTGCTTTATTACGACTATGCCACCGCCGCACATTGCTGCCTGATCGGCGAAAACCCCAAAAATTTTATTTTATTTCTAAATTTATTGAACATTTTTTTATAAACAAATTAAGGACATGGAGAGAGGGAAAAATAAAAGTATTCATTGCAAATTTGCAACTCTCATGAGATAATCACAAAAACGACGACGTTTACAGACTCGAATCCAAATCTGATCGGCACGGGGAGGGGCGGCTATTTGGCGGCGGCGCGTCGGGTTAGGTTCTCAGCGATCTGTGCGAGCGACTGGAGGTTGCACCTGACGATGGTGTCTACGAAGCCGCAGGTGTCGTCGGTGGAGTTCCCCGGCCGCGTGTCGACGACGTAGGACTCCACGACGACGGTGCCGTTGCCGGAGGGGGAGGCGTGGAGGGTGGTGACGGACCTGTAGTTGGCGAGGCGGTGGTCGCCGCCGACCACGCTGAAGCTGAGGACGTGCCGCTCGTCGTCGAGGATGTCGAGCCTCTCCGTGCTGCTGGCGGCGGGGAGGCCGGAGATGACGTGGACCTGCCGGACCGTCCCTACGTCGCCGTCGCCGCCGATGAGGTGGCAGCTCTTGACGAAGTGGTTATAGGCCTGGGGGTTGTCGAACTGCCGCACCACCGACCACGCCG